>JABUQX010042387.1:0-10000 GCA_015478945.1 Trachelipus rathkii | reverse complement strand
TATAATATATATATTATACTATATATAATATATATATATATATATATATATCATATCTATATAATATAATATATATATAATAATAATAAAAATTAATATATAATAATAATAAATAATTAAACATTATTCATTTTATCTAATTTAAATTATATTTTGAGTTCTTTCAAAGGAAAATCCACTTTTAAAGATCAAATCATCCTTAAGCCGTCAGGCCCTTCAAGCGAAGGCAAATAACCGCGGTCTACACGACCAGGCAAAAGATGAAGGTGCCTGCGAAGGGAGTTCGAGTCGATCTCTCTGAAATTTAATAATACTATCACACAAGTGCGAGCTAAGTTCTGACGTAGAAAGGCAAATGCATAAGCATGACGTAGCAGGTACGAAACGACATGCGAAACGAACGGCGAAAAGTATACCAAGGCGCGGAAACCGGTGGCCTGAATCCGGAGTGGCGGTTGGCGATGAGGAAAGCTGGGCACGGTGCAAAAGGCGACGGCTGGGCCGGTGGCGGGGCGAAAAACGGGCGCGCGCGGAAACGTAAGTGTGTGTTGTGTGTGCGAGAGAGAGAAAGAAAAAAGGGGGGTAGGCCGGCAATGATGATGTAGTCATGACAACATCCAAAGGGGGTAGGGTAAACAATGTAGTCATGGCAACTGAAGAGAAAAGAAATAGCGGGTGGGGGTAAAGAGATGGAGGGATAGAGAAATGGGGGAGGGTAAACGTGAGTAGTTGTGTGTATGTGTCGTGTGTGTATGTGTAGTCCATGTGAAATTGTGTAGGCTCTGTGTGTAATGAACAACTCGTGTAATGTGATAGACTGCGCTCATGCAACATACACTCGTCCTGTTGTGCACCTACGGGTGCACACATATGTAAAATATACACTAAAGACCATGGGGAAAGGGCGGGAAGGGTAGATAATAATAAATAATCATAATTATATATAATATATATATAAATAACACTCATAATACCTACATACAACTATTACTATCACGTGTACGCGCGCGTAGCGCGCGTAACATCATGTGTACGTATCATATGAACGTATTTCATGTGCGTAACTTACTCTATCTTGTACTGCATACTACTTATATATAATATTATATATTATATTATATATATATATATATATTATATATATATTATATATATATATTAATATATATATATATATATATATATATATATATATATATATATATATATATATTATACTATATTATATTACATTAACCTTCTCTCCCAAAGACTAGGGGTAAGGTGCGTGACAATGCATCGAAAAGGGAAATGTGTAGAAGAAATGACACATAGTCGAAAAAAAAGAAAGGCCCTAGCTTTACCACCCCCATAGCTATTAGTGAGAAACTCGTCACAGTCAGAAAATCCAACCTAAAGCTTCATGGGGACCGCGACGGACCCTCAACTATGGCATATCGTCAGTGTAGGGTTCAATCTCTGGCCCAGGTGGGCCACAACCAATACTTCCCTCAAAAAACCCCGCCATTCACTCCTATTATGCACATTACTTCTCTCCTCTGCCAAACTTACATTTCTTTCCTTCAGACAATTCCTTTACTGATGCAATCCACTTTTTCTTCGGTCTCCTCCAGCCGGTCGATTCCCATAACACTCACGCACTATACATCCGCTTACCAACCGACGCTCCTTTAGCGCAACTTAGGGACTTAGTCTCTTTACATCCACCAACGATTTAAATTGCAGCAGGCCAACCTTCCTACCATTCAATCACTTCCTACTACACTCTGTAATCATCAGTTAATTTTTATCCAACATATATCCTAAATATTTAAACTCAGACACGATGTTCCAGCTGCTCGCAATCTAACATAACTTCACACCGAGGACTGTTCTAACTCTCACAACCATACTACCTTACTGCTTATTTACGTCTTACTTTCAAAACGCCCTTCTTTTACACACTGCCAAATCTCTCTACCATCTCTCTCAAACTCTCTTGAGATTCACCACACAAAACCAAATCATCCGCATGATAATAGGTAGGGCACCTTCCACTCACCTCCATCTCCATCATTCTAAACACCATTTGCCTGCCACCCCCATCTCTATTTCTTTCATATCACCTCATCCATAATACAAATTGAATAACCAAGGAGAACATAACACATCCCTGGCCTTCATCCATTTCACTATTTGACATCATTTATTATAAACACCGCTTCACTATCGTCATACATACTTTGATTCCATTCGAAGCCTACCACCGACACCATATATTACTAACACAATGGTTTTGGAATAAACAGAAAATAAAAAATAGCATGGTTTATATTACAAAAATTGATCACAAACTATTGTGATGGAGTTTTCGAATTTGAAGAAATTAGATTCAAAGCTAATTTTATTGAATGAACACATTCATCAATTCAACGGGCCTACCACGCCGCCATCTTGTTTGTTTAGATTTTTTCGTAAGAACGTGCTAAATGCCTGCAAGCACGGGAAAATAAAACTATCTTTACAGAATTAAAGGAAATTTCTTACGTTTGGTGAGCATTTTTCAACGATTTTGCGCTGTTTGACAAAAACGAACACAAACTCGAGCATTTCTTACGTTTCTTAGCACAAATGCAAAAACGAAAACGGCTTTAGCATAAATAATATTAAAATATTTATTCATAAATAAGTAATTAAATAAAAATAATTATTAAATATATACAGTAGAGACATGGGCACGCATTATACAAAAAACCAACAACTAAAATATGACGTCCCATCATACGGGTGACGTCCACCGCTTGAGCATCTCAAGGTGTTGTGAGTGTGCGGCCACGCACAACAAAAAAACAACTAGCAAAAAACAAATAGCAAACAAAGAAGCAAACAAATAAACAAAAAAATGAATACACGCAGAAAGGTGCACACATGAAACATTAATATGTACACGCATGTACGTGTAAAAAAATGGTATGGCTAGTCGACCGTTCATGAAATGGGGACGGGGCTGTTCCGTGTCCCGGGTTCTAATTACTAATATATATATATATATATATATATATATATATAATATATAATATATATAATATATATATATATATATAATATATATAATATATATATATATATATATATATATATATATATATATATATATATAGTATGTGTGTGTGTGTGTGTAGGTGCGTGTGTGTGAGTGTGGCGTGTTTGTTTTTTTGTGTATAACATGTATGCGTCATTCCCATTAATAAAATTTTTTTGTTTTGTTATTGAGATATTTGAAACTTTTCCCATATTGGAAGGAAAAAGTTCTTGATGTATTTCGATCTAATTCGCTTTTCCATAACTTTTCGACGATAACTTTCAATTAGTGTTGGCCGAGAATCTAAATCTTTTCGCACCGCACAACACCGCACTGCACCGCACCACACCACAATACCGCGCCAACGAGATTGTGCACACAGCATCCTCATTTTATATTGACCACGGAACCATACCGATAGCACCACTTTACTTTTAAAACCAAACCGCACTGGAATACTGAATTGTACCGCAACCGCAACGCACTGCACCTCTATCATTGCACTACGGCATCGTACCCGCATCGCAGCACTATATTTAAAAACTGCACCGGCACCAATCCCTAATTTGTTTCAGCAAAAGTTGAATTACATAATGTGAATAGCACTTCATTTGTTTTCATATATATATATATATAATATATATACTATATATATATATATATATATATATATATATATATATATATATAATATTATATATATATATATATATATATATATATATATAATATATTATATATAATATTCAAGTGTCTAAGAACGGTAATGTGTTTTGGTTGGCATTTTCTATAGTAAATTTTATATCTGTGTGGATCGAGTTTATGTGGTTTAATATGTCTTGGGGGTATAATCAGCTCACAACACTAAACTTCTTTTACTGCAATATCAGAAGCCCAGCCTCAACCAACCACATACATACATTGTACTCCAATTTAAAAACACCAAACAAGCCACACTATCTGCTCTGTACTTACGCGCTTTCAAAATATTCTCCTGCTTACTTAAACAAAGAAACAGAATTTCTATAAACCACATTCCAAAACTAAAATATCCTCCTCATATATAATCAATACAGGCATATAAAAGCAAAAAAAAAATTTACTAACTTAAAATATAAAATTAAATACAAAAAAATACAATACCCATCCTCAAACATAAACTACCATCACATACAAAAAGTACTACCCCTACACTACAACTAGTTCCGTCAATAATATTATCTAAAAACTGTACTAAAACCCTCCGAAATCAAAAATAAAACGACCAACCATGTATGGACAAAATCCCTGTAAAATTAATTGCAACAATCACTATTTCGTGAAAACAATAGATTTCAAACGCAGAAAATACAGCATACATAATGATCTAACATACACATAATGAAAACTAGCTTAACACACCAATAGACTTAACAACACCTCACATTTAACATTAATAACATGGTCCATCATTCGTAATCATTACATAACACACAAATCAGAAAATCTGCAGAAACATATTGCGTATACAAATCTCCCAAATTCAACAACAGCGACCTCTGGGGATCAAAACTTACGACTGATATACGAACATACATCGAAGATTCAGGCAATACTACCAAAAGGCATCTTAGATACCAACTTCCTTCAGACTAAATAAAAACACATAGAAGAACGTTTTTCACTTGTTAATTGCCAAAGCTCGAGAGGTCATGATACAACAAATGACGAAAGCTAGCAAAATGTATATATAGTTTCCAAATTGTGTTTTATGTGTTTTAAATATTAAAATAAATAGATTTCCTAATAGCAAACAAAGGTTTAATCATTCATATATTATTATAATATTATATATATATATATAATATATAGTTATATATATAAATAATATATATTATATTATATATTATATATACTATATATTCATATATATAATATATTCTGTATATATATATTTTTCATTTTATTATACTAAAAAAATACATCCAAACTAATATTCGATTATCTAAAAAGAAAAAAGAAAAAAAAATATAGATTGTTTCATAGAATTTGTTAAATACATTTCAAAATGTTGTTATTTTAAGAAAATGTAAATTTGGTTGATTGTAACTTTTATTTTAAGTATTTGGGTTGTTTGTTTCTTTTTGAATTATTTTATTGTATTTTTATTTTTAATTTTTTTCATAACATAGTAGAAATTTACTATTATTCTGATTTTAATAAAAATATTATTTTTGGTAATTTTATTGTTATTGTTTTATTTCTTCACCTATATTTATTTTTATTTTACATTTCCCGGCTAGTTTTTTTTTTTTGATACGATTATATTATATATATATATTATATATATATATATATAATATATATATATATATATAATATATATATATAATATATAATATATATAATATAATATATATATATATATATATATATTATATAATATATATATATATAGTATATATGTATATATACATATAATATATATATTATATATATTATATATATTGTATATATATATATATATATATATAATAATAAATAAATATAATATATATAATTATATATATATATTATATTAATATAAAAGAATCCCTTAATGATCAGAAAATTAAAATGTCTCCTCTGGCGCGAACACGCAAATTTAAATACTAATAAAATAAGGTGAAATTTCCTTAACAAGAAGTCTCATTCGTGTAGAAAGGTTATGCATAAAGCAAGAAATTTGACTTTGTCGATGGCTCTAACGATAGACATTTCAATGTAATGTTTTATCCCCAACAGGATAATAGTATTTAAATCCACTGCGTGGGGTTTTTCGACTCCTGTAGGAGCCATTCTTCTGCGGATAACCCTGTGCTTAGTTAGACCTTTGTTAATATTTAATTGCAGCAATTAAATGTTTTATATATTATATATTATAATATATTATATATATATATATATATATATATAATTATATATAATATATATATTATATAACATATATTCAAGGCGATTCCTGCACTCGTGCTACTCGTCCTCAGCACGAGTTGAAATTATAGAAACGATCTATTCTGAAAATTTTACAATGTTACGATAAATTTCTTATTTTTTGCGAACAAGTTGGACAAATAAATGAATGTATTACATATAAAGTTAAAAAGATGCAGGAAATTGAAACGCTAAAAAGGGAAGAGTAGTCGCTTAAAATAACGCTTAACACATTAAGAAAATAGGACTAATCCGGCCCAAAGCAATGGGGCGGATACCTCGTATGTGTGAATTTAGTAAGTATAGAAATTGTTTATAACAATAACCTATTATGTTTATAAATCATATGTTTAAATACTAAATAAATAATATTTCATAACAAAAAACATTTAATTAAACAAATAAAATAATAAAAGTATTACACTAAAATACTTAAAACATTAGAAGAAAAAATTATAACTGAAATCATTATTGTTAATCGTGATAATGCTACAATAGAAAACGATAAAATAATAAAAAAATTTTAATTTAATATCAATAAATTCATTAAGACTATAAAGATATAATTTCAAAGTTTATAATATATTATCTTATAAATATATAATATATATATATTTATATATATATATATATATAATATATATATAGTAAAGGAATAATATAATATATATATTATATAATATATATAATATATATTAAATTATATTATAATATATATATATATATGTAGTATAAAGTAAATGAATAATATATATATATATAATATATATAATAATAATATATATAAATATAATATGATATTATTATATATATTATATATATATATATATATTATATAATATATAAATAAATAAAGGAATATATATATATATATACTATATATATATTATAATATATATATATATATATATATAATAATATAATCATATATATATTATATATTATATACATATATATACTATATATTAATATATATAATATATATATATATATATTATAATATTTATACTAAATATATATATATATATATATATATATATAGAGAGAGAGAGAGAGAGGAGAGAGAGAGAGAGAGAGAGCACGAGTAGTAAAAAGTTGACTGAGAGTTTAAATTGATATATATAGTATATATATATATATATATATATATAATATATATATATATATAATATATTCTAGAAATTTATACATATAATTTCTATTTATATATATTATATATATATATATATATATATACCCTAGAAAGTTTTACACATACTATTAAATAGCAACTGCTATGCTAATTCTATTTGTACTACTACTACTACAACACTACTACTACTAGAACTTCTAATGATACTGAATAATAATAATAATGAAGACCATAATTACTAATAATAGTAAGTATTGTAGTTCCGTCAAAACAAGAATAATAATAATAATAATAATCAATAAATAATAATAATAATAATAATAATAATAATAATATAATAATTAATAATAATAAACTTTATCAATTATAAAATATGTTAAGACTAACAGAAGCGCGAGGCAATAAAATTAAAAATTGCACCTCGCAATCACGAGTACAAAAAAGTTCAGAAAGTTAATGACCAAAACTAAGGAAAAGAAAACGTATAAAACAAAACAGCAAAACAGTAATGAGAGAACAGTAACCCTTACGTAGGCGTTCTCCAATACAATAAAGCAGACCATTAAATTCTTTTTTTAAAATATTCGAAAGAAATAAAAGATTATTTTTTATTTATTTATTTATTTATTTTTTTTTTTTTTTTTTTTTTTTTTTTTTGAGGAGGGTTTATTTATTTATTTATTATTTTTTTATTTGGAATTTTGGAAGATAAAAATTATATTAATACTTGAAATCTCTGATTTAATTTTACCTTTGTTTAACTTTTTTTTTGGGTTTTTGTTATTATTTAATAATTATAGTTAGGTCTATAAGCTGCATAATACTGTGAATTAACTGTAAATGAAAACAATTCCTCAACTACAAAAGAGTTGATGAAAAATCGCTTCCTAAACATCATGAAACTAATTTTATGATGTAGAAAATAATGGTTAACAGCACCTTTGACAAATTAGCTACAACGAAATAATAGTTAACATAGTTACCAATAGTTACAAATTAGTTTATAGTAATAATAGTCTACAATAATTTTTCTACAACAAATAGTTACAGTAAAATAATATTACAGTAAATAGTTACACTAAAATATAATAATTACACCAGAATAATAGTTACACAAAAATAAGTAATACACAGATAGTTACACTAAAATAATAGTTACACAAATAGTTACACTAAAATAATAGTTACACAAATAGTTTCAAATAGGTAGAAATAGTTACACAAAAATAATAGTTACACATTTCTAACGAAATTTTTTCCATTAAACCATTTAATTTGAGTTTTTTTATTTTCCATTTTAACATTTTTTTAATTTTTAACAAATTTTTTATATTCATTTCTGCTTAATTTTTATTATAATTTTTATTATTATTATTATTATTATTATTATTATTATTATTATTATTATTATTATTATTAGTATATTATTATTATTATTCTATTATTATTATTATTATTATTATTATTTTATATAATTATCTATTATTTTTATTATTATTATTTCATTGCGATCTTTATGTAACATATATCTATTATTGATTTAATTCGTTGCTAAATAATAATTTTATATAATTATATATTAATTATTCTTACTATTATTTATTATTTTAGAAATAAAATAAATTTTAATTGTATATATTAAATTTACCAGATTAAATATTCTTATTTTTATTATTTATTTTTAATGTATTTTAATGTAATTTTAAATATAATATTTAATTTATTTTATTTTTTATTTTTATATATTTTTTATTATTATTTTTTTTATTAGGGAGGAATTATGTATATTAAATTATAATTTTAATTATAAATTTTCGTAGAAATCAAATTTAAAAAATAAAGTATATAAATTTTAGAAATTACTAATTTGATTTAATTTAGCTTATATCATATATATATATATATAAGTATATATATATATATATATATATACTATATATATATATATATATATATATATAATATATATTTATATATAATATATTATATATAAATATATATATAATATATATATATATACGGTATATATATTATATATAAATATATATATTATAATAATATAATAAATATATATAAATATATATCTATATATATATATATGTAATATAATAATATATAAAATATATAATATATACGTATATTATATATTGCTTTTTTTTGCTTGGTTTCTACGTATTGTTGGTTGGCGGAAGCAAGGCGTTAGGCGGTGCGGTACAAAATTCCAGTTTCCTGTGCGATGCGGTTTTAAAGATATAGTGGTGCGGTGCGGCGCGGTGCGCGCGAAGCGAAGCGTGATCAGCATTGAAACTTAGAGTTGTTGTGCGGTGAGTGGTGCGCTAACTCTTTGAGAGGTGGGGTGGGGTGCTTTGCGGAAAAATTTCGGTGCTCCGCCAACCCTAATATATTGTCTACATCAGGGGGTTCTTGAACTATGGGGCCCAGTGGTACGTTGGTACGTTTGGACACATTTTACAAGTTCAGTCAATCGGTGTAGATTAGAGCTCAAGAAAACGAAAATTAGGGCTAGAATAGATTGTAGTATTTGTAAATGTTGAACATAGCATACTTGTCACGTCAAATGTAGTGTAATGCTTGTCACGTCAAATTTAGTGTCATGCTTGTCACCTCAAATGTAGTGCAAGGATCTTTCCAAAGCTATAAATTTAAAAGATAAATTATTGTTAATTTCTAGATGTTTCTAAGTTGAAAACAAATAAGTCATTTCACGTGGGCGATGTTCTATCCCTGTATTTTCTTGCCAGAATATGTCCGCTAGGAATCTAAGCCGTTTCTTTATATTAGCGACGTTCCATCCCGGTAGTTTCAGAATAGATCAGGTGTGAAAAACAAAGTAA
>JABUQX010042386.1:52500-57500 GCA_015478945.1 Trachelipus rathkii | reverse complement strand
TATTTTTTTTTTTATACATTCCACGAATAAGCTTTATACGCTGATTCTAAATATGTAATTGGTTTTCTTGTAAGTATCGTAGTTTTCGAGATATCGGCGTACAGTAATGTAAAGTTTTACCAAAAAATATGATGCTCAGTAATGCTAGTGTAGTTTAAGTTTTACATGTTTTTTTTACCCAAATTTATTTTTTAACACGTTTAATACTTGTATTACATATTTTTATTAATTAAATTAGTAAGTCACAAACGTACGAGAAATAAAAATTAAATTACATTTTAAACCGATGCACCTACCAGTTTTACCCCAAAAAAAATTTACACTAGCATTTTTCAAAATTACTAAAAATATTTATTTTCACATTTTTAATATTTTCTTCATTTTATAACATTTAAGAAGGTTCAAATTTGAGAAAAAACATTTATATGGGTGTAATTTGAAATTTTGTTTTTTCATGACAAAAAAAAAAAAAAAAAGCCTAATTTTTACCAGTTTTCCCCCCATTTGATTTGTATATATATATAGAGTATATATATATATATATATATATATATATATATATAATACATATGTTATATGATATATATATATATATATATATATATATATATATATATATATATATAAAGATATAGTATATATATAGAGTTTATCTATATGTTTGTTGTTATATATATATATATATATATATATATATATATATATATATATATATATATATATATAATATATATATATATATATATATATATATATATATATATATATATATATATATAAATATATATTTTTTTTTTTTTAATGGATAAAAGTTTTAATCTTTGTGCAGTGTAGACGTGTTTATAAAGTGCTCCTTGTTGAAAGTCTATCTTTATTTTATTTATTGTTATTATTTTGTAGTACTGTGTTTAAAGTGAAAGTGTGTGTGATTTTCAATCCTTACTTTGTTTTAATTAAAAAGTTTTAATATACAGTTGATTTAATTAAAGGGCAAACGAAACTTCTGCGAGCAGTGTTTTAAAAGCTACCTCTAGTTGTTAAATTTTTTCTTTTTTTTTTCAGGTTTTTGTAGTTGTAGGTTGTGTTAACACTCGCCCATCTGTGTTAAATACATAGGTTAGAGTTTTATTTTTTTATTGCATGTAAAATTTTACTTTATCAATGTAGCACATAAACTTTTAATTTAGGTTTAAGCTTATGAACAATTTTATCTCCGTTTCTCCTATTGTTTTTTTCTGTTTTTGTCTTTTGTTTTTATTTGTGTGTGAGTGTGTGTGTGTGTGTTTGTGTGTGTGTGTGTGTGTGTGTGTGTGTGTGTGTGTGTGTGTGTGTGTGAGAGAGACGACAGGATTTGGTGTAGGTGGACTTTCTATTGACTTTACCAACATCCGCGGCTTACACTCTAACTCTGCATCCATGTAGTGTCCTATGTCTTTGCCTAAGATTACATTTGATCGGGTGCATGGACCCTTGAAATCTATGAACGTTAGAAGGCGGGTGGCTCGGACACCCCTCCTCGAGTTTTTGAGGGAGCGTGATTCCGTGCTGTCCCCGCCCCTCGTTCAACTATATTCTCTATGTCTCAATACGTGTCCAACCTATTCCCCCCAAAAAATTCTATTAAGATCTTTGAAACCCTTTCTCAACTTCTCACTTCTTAGATCATCTGGAAACTCATTCTCTTCTTTCCGATTTCGGCGTTTAAGGTCTACTGGCGATATACTTTCCTACCCCAACCGGATTGGTGGTTTTCCTTAGGAACTATGGATCGCGAAGCAGCTGACATATCCAAAGCATTGACCGGGTATGGCACGCGTCACTGCTCTCCAAGCTCCCTTCCATTGGGTTTCCTTCTTCTCTTTACTTTATATCTTAACTTTCTTTCAAATCGCTCACATTATTGTTGATATGGCGACTTCTTCTTTTTCTGTCAATAGTGGTATTCTTCAGGGTTCTGTCTTATCTCCTATTTTGCACCACTTTTCATTACACAATCACTTCATCACCTATCCACTCCTATGCCAATGACTCGACTCTTCATTCTTCAACTCATTTCCAATTCCGCTCCTCTCTTTATTTAGAATTTGTTTCCTCGTTCCACCTTCCGATTCTATTTCCGTTGATCTGGATAGAATTTTCGGTTGATTGTCTCAACCTTGTGAAATTAAATTCTTTAAAAACCCAACTTCTACAAATCTCCCTCCTTAAAACACCTAACTTTCCATCTCTTTGGATTTGCCTCTCATTTTTGTTGGACAATATTTTCATAATATAACATAATATACATAACATAAAAACAAAAATGTCTTGGAAACCTCACATCACAATTTGGTTGCTAGGGTGGTCTTCAAAGAAAAACTGGGAGTTCCATTTTAGAATAAGACACTTTTTTCTCCTCTTCTTAGTTACTCCAGCTATACAGCGTCTCATCCACCCTGTATGGAGTAATTTCCAATATATCTTTGGGAGGGAGGGCTCTGTTTCACCCAGCTTTTGGACAGGGTTGAGTCAAAGTACAAAGGTTATAAACTGTTCTGTACCTTCCAGTTCACTTGACCATTTATCTTTAAGTGATGTTAAAGTATCTGCCTATCTTCATAGGTACTGCAGTGGTAGGTGCTAGACTTGACTGAAACTATCACTGGGGTACCATTACCTTTACGACGCCCCGCAGCACAATTGATGATATGATCTACACGAGTTTTCGCTTTTATTATTGCACCCAGGCTAGTTGGCTGCGGGTGCTACCTTTCCTGCCACCTCTGTTCTGTGAATTCTCTTCCATCTGTATTTCCTGCTGAATTATCTCCTCACTTTAAATCCTGCGTCAATGCTGATCTGCCTAATTTATGCCAGAGGGTGAATCCCTTTGGATGTAATACACCCCATCATCCTTCAATAGGGCTCAGCTGTGAGTGGTGGTGAACTGTAATATATATATATATATATATATTATTATATTATTATATATAGCAAAGATATATATATATATATATATATATATATATATATATATATATATATATATATATATTATATATATATATATATATATATATATATATATATATATATATATATATATATATATATATATATATATATATATATTACATATATATATATATAGGTAAAGCTGAATATTTCGTCTGACCCTTTGATATTCGATATATCGAACTATATCGATATACCATGCCTGATATATATATATAGGTGATATATATAAAGAATATATATATATATATATTATAATATATATATATATATATATATATATATATATATATATATATATATATATATATATATATATATATATATATATATATATATATATATCCTATAGTAAATCTGTGTCTACCTAACAAAACTTTATCCTAACCTAGACTTAAGAGCCCCAAGTTGCAATAATACCCTAATGGATTATCTAAGCCCCTGGGCACGCCCTAACCCATTTGGGATTGTCTAGGCCCTCAAGTAGATCTTTAACCTACTGGATTAGTTAAGCTCCCGTTATGCCCTAACCTTAAGTGGTGGATTATTGAATATATATATATACATATATAAAAAGAGAGTATATATATATATATATATATATATATATATATATATATATATATATATATATATATATATATATATATATAGAGAGAGAGAGAGAGAGAGAGAGAGAGAGAGAGAGAGAGAGAGAGAGAGAGAGAGAGAGAGAGGACTCTCACATTTGCAAATTCATTCGTACTGCTTTTCACGGGAAGTAAAATTTTCGTATCTTTTCGCTCGTAGAGCAATGTATGATGCCTGGCCTGGCCCACTATTATATTATATGAAATATGAAGATCTATGTACGCCCATAGATTAGAATTTTATTCTTAAGAACAGAGTATTTTTGGAAAATTTCCAAATGAATTTAATTATTATAAGGCAAATTTGTAGAAACTGTACTGTGACTACCGAGGTACCTAACTTAACCTAACCTAACCTAAACTTAACCTAAATTAATTTTCATTATTATACCAGTTTGTGATCAGGAAACTTAGGAGGTTCTATTTTTTACGCTAGCCTAGTAAGGTGGTTGACTATATCCTCACTAGTCATAGTACAGTTTCTACAAATTTGCCTATTATAATTGTTATTACTAAACGAGTTGTTTTTCTTTAAATTTATTTTATAAATCAGTTTCTTTTTTTCACTTTCATATAAAATGTTAATAACTTAGTTAACTTTGCCATTTAATTTATTATATTAAAAAGACTCAGAAATATTGGGTAGGAGCTACCTACCCAGCCTACTCTATGTATTCGCCCTGATATATATATATATATATATATATATATATATTAAGTTATATATATTATATAGATATATATATATATATATATATATATATATATATATAGGTATATATATATATATATATATATATATTTACTTTTCTTTTTAAGGCTGTCACTACCATTCACTTAAGCAGAGCCCTGTCTAGGAAGGGGGTGTTGCAAGCTAAAATCCTCCATCCACTAGCGCAAACGCGCAGATGGCGCCTGCACTGTGCTCTTAAAGTGAGGGAGACAAATTCAGCAGGAAACACAGGAGATGGAAGAGAATTCCACTAAACATAGAACAGATGTGGCAGGAAAGAAGGAAGCACTGCAGCGAACTAGCCTGGAGGTACCTCTACATCAACACAAACTCGTGCGCAGACACAGCACCCATTCTGCTACGAGGGTCGTGAAGGTGGTGGTACGCGAGTGGTAAGTTCCTCGAACACTTGCCGCTGCGTTACCTATAGAAAAGAGATAAAGCACCAACATCGCGCCGCAAAGGTAGAGGGTCAAACTGGAAAGGGCAGAACAGTTTATAAGCCTTTGGCTTTTGACTCGACCTCTGTTCAAAAAAGCGCCGGGTGAAACCAGAGCCCCCAGATATGAGAGAAGTACCCCATACAAGGGCGGATGAGACCTTGTATAGCTGGAGTAACTGAGAAGAGGAAAAAAATCTCAGTC
>JABUQX010042386.1:35000-45000 GCA_015478945.1 Trachelipus rathkii | reverse complement strand
TATATTGCCTTTATTAGTAAACTGAGGCTTTGGCTTCCACATGCTATTGAACTAAGCAACAAACTGATTGTAATGTTACAGTCAAAATGGGTTGATGCATTTCTTGTGACTGAACGAGCCATGATGATGATGTAAAAATTCAGCAAGTTACTCCCATACGCACTCACAAACATACATACATTTTAGAAATTTTTGAATTTATTATCATGCTTTAAAATAACAATGATAATAATAATAAAAATAATTACAATAATAAAAATATAATTAAACAAATTATTATAATAAAAATTATAATATAAAAATAATAATAATAATAATAATAATAATAATAATAATAATAATAATAATAATTAATAATAATACAATAATAATAATAATAATTGTATGAAGAACAATTAGCATTAGTCATGTGGTAATGAATAGTTAAAGTAAGATTTAATGATAATAACAAATAATGTTAGTAACAATAGTTGACATTATTAGTTATAAAAATTATTTATATGATAAATTGATGACATATGATATTATTATTATTATATAAAATAATTAATAAAATAATAATAATAATAATAATAATAATAATTTTATTATTATTATTATTATTATTATTATTATTATTATTATTATTATTATTATTATTATTATTATTATTATTATTATTATTATTATTATTATTATTATTATACAAAACGAAGAGTTCTGTGAACGTAGTAACTAGTCGCTCCGTTGAATATATGTATTAATTGAAGAATACCAATCTGCCCTTTGTTGTAGTACATTGTTTATTAAACTGTGACTTAAGTTCAGTGGTATAGAATACCAGTCTGCCCTTTGTCATAATACATTTTTTATTAAACTGTGACTTAAGTTCAGTGGTATAGTTATTATTTTTATTTATCGTAATTGGGAAACCTAACCACATTTACTTTGGAAAAAAAAATACATTTCCTACAAGAAATTCTTTTCGATTTAACTTGAAAAAACCGAGTCAGTTTCAAAATGGGGTAAAACAGTCGCATTTCCTTGACAGTCACGACAGCAATCTGTCGCTGGAATCCCCTATCCCCCATATTTTACTAAACCCCCAATACCTTCTACAGGAAAAATTCTACCCAAGTACGAGGGCATGATTGAAATTACCAAGAATAGACTTAAATAACAGTTAGAGGAGGTATTTTTAAATGAACTTGACAAAAAAGATGAAGAAATAATACTGGAGGAGAATAAACAAAGTTATTGAAGAAAAATTCCAAGAGCATGTGGAAATGTATACTAGCTTAATTACATAAATTCTTAGAAGATGAGCAAATGAAAATTAGCTTAATTAAAAACATACATGCATGGATTACAAGGTTGTTAACATAGCGATACTCTTTACATATTAAAGAACATACCAATATATCAAGGTAAATTTCGGTCACCGTTACTAAGTGCCACTTTTAACCCCTCCCTATTTAGCTTTTCACCCTAACTCTCAAAAATCTCCCCCTTTTTTTTCTTTGTTGTTGTTGTTGTTGTTATTCGTGTTGTTGTTTTCTTTCTTTCTTTATTCTTCTTATTTTTGTTCTTCTTCTTTCTTATTTTTATTCTTCTTCTTTCTTATTTTTATCCTTCTTTCTTCTTATTTTTCTTATTCGTCCTTTTTATTCTCCTTCCGGCTTATTATTTCCTATTCTATGATATTTATTGCTTCTTTCCGTTATTTTTTCTATTATCACCATTATTGTTGTTATTATATTATTTCATTATTATTCTGTTATTATTATTTATCACTTCTATTTAGAATATCACACTATGTAATTGTGATATATATATGTGACAGTATATATATATATATACTATAAAATAATTATATATATATATATATATATATATATATAAATATATATATATATATATATATATATATATATATATATAAGCTGTTCTTTATATATGTATGTAAGGCGTGTTATGTATATATGTTTTCGTTTCTTTTATATGTCATTACTTACAGAAGGTGTGATGAAGGTATAGGGTAGTTTTCATTATGAGGAACTGGGGTTCTGGATGAGGGAATATCTGGGTATGGAAGAGATTGCCTTCCTTTACCTTTTCCATATTTTGTAATATCTACCATGCAGAAGTAGCAGTCATCATAGTGTTTCGTTGGCTCTCGCCATATTCTGGGAATAGCCAAAGGCATTTTTTCTTGTTCCTCTTCACCCATCCTTCTAGGGTTATTTTACAACTTCCACATATAATGAGGTGCCCAGTGTTTATCTTAGTCACCAATAGGCATACCAAATTAGGAGCCTGTACGCTATCCATCACTGGTTCCTCTTCTGCCAATTTTTTGGTGGAAATGTTGCTTAGAACTAACACAATGTCCACAACATAACAAAATCGAATCTGCCAACGTTATATACTTCATTGCTCACTGCAATTTTATAAATGTTTCATTATAAGATACTAATATTCTTAAAATTATAAAAGATATTTAAGTTTGGTATCTCGACTACGCTTTATTATTACACTAGAATGTAATAGCTAGTTGGTATATATATATATATAAGAGAGATAGATATATATATATATATATATATATATATATATATATATATATATATATATATATATATATATATATAAGTATGATATATATATAAGAGAATATATATATATATATATAAGAAGATATATATATATATATATATATATATATTCATATATATATATATAAAGTATATATATATATATGTATATATATATATATATATATATAGGAGAGAGTATAAGTATATATATATATAGGTATATATATTTTTACAGTTGTCACGACCACCATTTGGGCATATCCTTGTCTGAAGAGGGGGCAAGCAATACTTAAAGTTTTCATCTGCTAGCAAATTACGCAGATGAGCACAGACGCAGCTTTAAAGTGAGAGAGAGATTAAATTCAGCAGGGAACAGAAGATGGAAGAGAATTCCACAGAACAGAGGCAGAGCAGCAGCACCACTAAGGAATCAGGGGCCTGAGAAAGCAACAAGATCTACACGGGACCTGGTGCACAGTACCCCTGCTACGAGGGCGTCGTAAAGGTGGTGGTACAGTGGTAAGTTCTCGAACACCTGCCGCTGCGGTACCTATGGGATAGAGACAAAGCACCAACATCGCGCCGTAAAGATAGAGGGTCAAGTGGACTGGCAGTACAGGACAGTTTATAAGACTTTTTGCCTTTGACTCGACCCTGTCCAAAAGCCGGGTGTCGGGGCCCCCCAGATATGAGAATAGTACCCATACAAGGGCGGATGAGACCCTTGTATAGCTGGAGTAACTGAGAAGAGGTGAAAAAAGTCCCCGCAGCTAAACAGATCTCCCAGTTTTTGGTGAAGCCGCCCTAGTTAGTCCACAAGGCTGTGATGTGAGGCCTCTGCCACACAGATGCCTTCCTCTGTCAAAGTGTGTTCCTCAGGGCTCCGGTCTTTATCTCCTACTCTTTTTATTCTTACTTTTCATTAATGATCTTCTCACTCCACATCTAACTCTTACTCACTCTTATGCCGATGATTCGACCCTTCACTCTTCAACTCATTTCAATTCTGCTTCTTCTTTTATATCTCTAGAATTGCCTCTCGTCTTAATCTTTCCTGATTCTATTCTCGCTCATCCGATAGAATTGATTGGGGTCAACCTCCCAACCTTGTGAAATTGAATTCTTTAAAAACTCAACTTATACAAATCTCCTCTCTAAAACCCTTTCTAACTTTCCTATATCTTTCGATGGTTCTCTCCTGTCTCTCCTGTTGACAATATAAACATCCTGGCCTTAAGAATAAAGAAGAAGTCGCTCCATCAACCACAGCCAATATTGAGCGACTTGGCGCCAGTGCTAGACATGCTAAGCAAAGAGAAGGGAGGAAACCCAGCGAGGGGGAGCTTGAGAGCAGGCGGACGCGTGCCATACCCGGTCAAATGCTTGGATATGTCAAGCGCCACCACCACGCAAGTCTCCCCGTTGTTCCTAAGAGCGGAAAACCATAAATCGGTTAAATAGGAAAGTATATCGCCAGTAGACCTTGAACGCCGAAAACCGTACTGCGGATCGAAAGAAGAGAATGAGATTCCCAGATGGTCTAAGAAATGAGTTGAGAAGGGTTTCAAAGATCTTAGATAGAAATCATAGAATACAAGGGCGATAGTTGGAAGGATCAGAGCGGCTTCCTTTTTTCGGAATAGTTGAATATTGTGAAAGCTTCCAACACTGAGGGAAAGTGCTATTGAGACATAGTGAATATAGTTGAACGAGGGGCGGGGTCAGCACGTAAGCACATTCCCTAAAAACTCGGGGAGGATTGCCATCCGGGCCACCCGCCTCTAACGTTCATAGATCTCAGGAGCCCATGCACCCGATCAAATTGCAATCACAGGCAAAGACATAGGACAACTGAGTGGAGTGATAGAGGAGGAGGAGGAGGAGAATATATATATATATATATATACATATATATATATAGCATAGCAAAGTATATATATATATATATATATATATATAAGTATATATATATATATATATATATATATAGGTTCTTAAGCATGAAATCCCTATAAAACACTAATTGCAACTGATTTTTACACAGCGCCATGCCGGTAACCACCCTACAAAATGAGAAGATGCCAGTAATTACTTCATGCCGTCGTAACACAAAAACGGTCGATGCTAGAGAAAAACTAAAACCATATTTGGAATCTGCATAAAAAACTGAATAAAAAACAATAAAAAATCAGAAGAAACAAATTTTTTTTTTTTTTTGTAACATTGTTATTATTGTCGTTATTACTTCTCACTCCTCTCCAATAGAATTCTCTTCCTTTTATTATTTGCTAGGTTTGTCAATATTGCAACTATACTGGTATTGGCGATCCCTATTAATACTACAAGTTGAACTTTCTGTTCGATATTTCATGTGCCGTCAAAGGGTCAGACGACTCTACACTCCAATCTCTATAAATAGTTCAATTTCTTACCCAAGCACTTATTTCCCATTGTGCCGTTAATTCACTACCTAACTACCTATTTATTCATTTTATTTTTCTTACTTCTGCTTTTGGTTTATCCTGATTCAATTTTCATGAATGCTTATCAATCTGAACACTGAGGTGCATCCTCTACTAAAAGGTAAACTAAATGACCTGTATAAAGACATTGAGTGTCTTAAATTAATGCATAAACATCAGAAGTTTCCAAGAAGACCATGAGAATTTATGGAACCTCCCTTCTTTTCTTAGTTTTAGCTTTTCTGGTATTCTCCTCACAGGGACCATCCTAACACTGATATGCGGAAGTTTTCTGGTTCTACGTTTACCATAAAATAATAAAAAATGTGGAGGTGTCTCAATACTTGTGTTAAAGATTTTTAAAGCCAAAGAAATATTTTAATACTAACTCTTGTGTAGAAGGGCTTAGTGTAACTTTTAAAGAGGGGTCCAAAATAACTTATTAGGAGTATTTCGACCACCGCAAGAGCGTAGATTAAATTTCGTACAGGCACTTTATATTTCTAACTCTGTATTGAAAAAATGGAGTCTCAGTAATACCTAGTGACTTAAAATTGATGTCTCTATTAGTAATGCTAACTTTTATGGGAAAAGGTATTAGCTGACACTATGACATCAAATGGTTTCTTGAATTACATAACAAGCATTACAAGGCCAAATAAAATCAGGAACCTTACTACGATCGACCTTACGTGGTCAATAATTGAGGCATTACAAAATCCTATAAATTATGTATATACGGACATTTCTGACCACTATCCTTATTTCTTAACATTTCAATATTCGATTATTCTTCAAGAACAAAGGAGGGTCAAATATTGGCAATTATCGGAAGATTGTAAGTGAACGTTTCGAAACTAAATAAAAAATGAAATTTCAAAAATTTCGGAGCCATCCTCTGCGATATTTACAGTAAAATACAATTATCAAGACATAAAACAATGAGAAAAGGATATGGAATAAGTGATTAAAAAGGCGTTGTTAACTTCAATAGACAAAAACACAAAGTGTATAAAAGTGATATACTTATATGCGTCTAACACACGGTATTCTTCAATATTAAAAAAGCTAATAAGAAAGTCTAAAGCAACCTTCATTGCAGATAAAATTAAAGAAGCTCAAGCCAATCCCTGTTCCCATTGGGTCAAAATAAACGACATCTTAAAAGCTTCGCAAATATAGGGAAAGTATCAATTGAAGAATTAAGAATAGACGATCAGATAATGACAAGCAAAGAACTACCTATCATTCGATGATTCAAATTTCTACTTTGCAACCATAAGAGCAAACATAGCAGCTGAAGTACCTCAGACTATTTAAGACCATACGGCGGACCGAAATAATAAAAATAATAACAATAATAATAATAATAATAATAATAATAATAATAATAATAATAATAATAATAATAATAATAATAATAATAATAATAATAATAATAATAATAATAATAAATCGCTGAGTATTTTCTTTGACTTTATACAAAGAAAATATTATTCACTTATTTACAAGAATTATTAGGAGTGTACCGGAATTCCGGTCCGGTAGTAATTTCAGATTTCCTTCCGGTTCCGGTTGAAATCGGAAGGTTTTTCCTTTTTGAAAAAATACCCTTTAAAAATACATAGGATTATTTCTTCTAGCTATTAGTAAAGATATTAATTATTTTTATATTAAAATGTTTACAACCACTGTCCCGGTACAAAGTACTGGGACAGTGTTTTCAACCACTGTCCCAGTACTTAGTACTTGTAATTTATGTTAAAATGAGGCTACCTACAAGTAATGTATACAGCATCTAACCACAAACGTGTAGGACTAGGCTTCCATTAAAGTCAAGTTTACAATTTATTTTTAGGACAATTCAACGTCTCACAACATTTAATATAACCAAAGAAAACGAACATCAATGCATATTAACTATATATATATATATATATATATATATATATATATATATATTATTATATATATTATATATATATATATAATATATATATATATTATATATATATAAATATAAATATATATATATATATATTATATATATATATATATATATTATTTATATATAATATTATATATATATTTATATATATATATATATATAATATACATATATATATATAATATATATATATATATATTATATATATATATTGTATATATATATAATTATATATATATATATATATATATATATATATATATATATATATATATATATATAATATATATATATATATATATATATATATAGACCCAATTTAATATAATACTCTATTTAAAATACATATCTTAAAAAGTTGCAGGTATAAATTAAAGCAAATCGTTCCAATTAATGACTATTCGGTTGCTGAATATAAATCTGACTCATATCTCCTATAAAAATCTCATTTTCTTAGGAAACTTGTCCACATCCTTCATTCTCATCTCATACTCTTATTTGCTTTAATTTGTACTATCTAAAACATATCAATGTCCTTTCTTATAGGTAAGGTTTCCAAACTTGTGCATATAATTCAATTAACTACCAGACATAACTATTATAGGGCCTGATAATTACTTCTTTACTCTTAAAACAAAAGTACCGTTTGTATTTCAAAACATTTTCTTAGTTTTATTTCGGAATATAAAACATTGCTATGACACCTTTAAATTTTTCCAAATAGCCACGCCCAAGTCCTTTTCCTTTGACAACAGACTTCCTCCATTTCCTATATATGTCATAATTAATTTTTTTTTCTTTTTTAGTTGCCTATTGCGATAACTTGCATTTTTGAACTCTGAAACTCGTTTTTAATTTATCAGTTCAACCAAGTAGTTTATCCAAATTTTTTTGAACTTTAATGCAAACTTCAATATTGGAAACATAAATCATTAGTTTTTTATTAAACTTGGAACCCTTAATTTTTAATCTCAAATCCAAATTATTAATATAATGTAGATTATTATCAGAGAAACCACTCTTTTACCATCACCTATGATCATTTATGGCCATTTAGTACAGTAGTACTACACTTTGTTTTCTGTTATTCATCCATTTTTTTTTTCATTTGAAGCTCCTCACTTCGCATTGTGTATTTTATCGAATGATTTACTAAAATCTCAATAAATATTGACAACTCACCAACTTGCTTAGCAAAAAAGGTTTGCCTCACATTCCTTTCCTTAATATATATATATATATTTAATATATATCATATATATATATATAATATAATATATATATATATATATATATATATATATATATATATATATATATATATATATATATATATATATATATATATATTTCGGTTCCAGGCCAAAAGTTAAAAAATCAGCTTTATTGCTCCCCTAATAAAAATAAATAAATAATAAAAAAACACAATAGCATTTTAAAAACACAAAGCAAAAGATTATGCAAGTAGGAAATTAAATAGAAAACAGGATTTATTATTTGAATATTTGTAATAAAAACAAACATAAAATGTAGAATACTGACTCTTATTATAATAATAATAATAATAATAATAATAATAATAATAATAATAATAATAATAATAATAATAATAATAATAATAATAATAATAATAATATCACAGGTAAAAAAAATTAAAAATATATGTACAAAATTCAGCATGGCAACAGAATAAAATAATAATAATAATAATAATAATAATAATAATAATAATAATAATAATAATAATAATAATAATAATACGTAAATTATTATTATTATTATGAGTTTAATTAATATTAATAGTAGTAGTAATAGTAGAAATAATAAATTGCAATGGTAACAAAATAAATAATATGCTACGTACGAATGCGTAGCAATTATAGGGGATATATATATATAATATATATATAATATATATATATATAGTATATATATAAATATATATATAGTATAAATATATATATATTATATATTATATATATATATATATATAATATATAATTAATATAATATGCTATATATATTATATAGCCAAAACTTTAATGTAGAGGTGCAGATATCTCGAAAAACTAGACTTCGTACCAGGAAACAGATAAGTTATTTGGAATCAGCGTATGAAAATTAGTAACGGAATATGTAAAAAAAAAATAAAATCCTTTTTAGGGGGCTCGAGCCGCCGGGAGACAGAGAGGGAGGCCGGGAGAGATAGGTCCAAAGGGAGGCCGAGTGACCCCGACTCTTGCCATCTAGTAAATAACTTAACTTATTACTAAATTAAAATGCTGTAAAAAGCCAACTAATTCAAACTTATTGGAACATAACATAAATACGTCATCTAACAACATATTTTCAAATATAACTAAATTTACATTTTCTAATTATGCATTCGCTACAAAAATCACGGCGCCATATAAACATGGAACTTATCGTACAGTACGATTACGATATCTAATTTTTAAACTTTTTTTAATTTAGCTTTTTTTTATAATTTAACATTTCCGGTAATAATTTTCATACGCTGATTCAAAATATGTAATTGTAACTATTTTATACAGTCTTACACATTCAAGAACATCTGGTGTACTATGTAAAGTTTCACACACATAAAAACACACACACACACATATATAATATATATATATATATATATATATATATATATATATATATATATATATATATATATATATATATATATATAATATATATATATATATATATATATCGTATATATAATATATATATATATATATTTTATTATAAATATCATATGGCCAGCATTCCGAAGAGTTCAGGCATGCAAATGGAATGTTATATCATCCATAATAAAAGAAATCTCATTTTGAATTCTGCAAGTAATTCATCGAAGGAACTTTAAAAAAATTTATTTTAGTTTCTAATATTTGACTTAATAACTCCTTACAATATTAGTAAAATTCAGACCTGAAATAGTGAACGTTCTGATTGACCTTGAACCTGCATTAGTCCGAGAGCAAAAGTTAGCCAAATACCAT
>JABUQX010042386.1:7500-30000 GCA_015478945.1 Trachelipus rathkii | reverse complement strand
TTATATATATTATATATATTATATATAATATATATTATATATATATATATATATATATATATATATATATATAATATATATTATATATATATATATTATTATATATATAATATATATATATATATTGCAATATTAAGATATCTAAAATCAAATAATATATGTATTATATATTTATATATTATATATATATAAATATATATTATATATATATATATATTATATATATATATATATATATATTATATATATATATATATATATATATATATATATTGCAAGTTCTATTCTTCTAAATAATGAAGAAAATTTATTAAGGACTATTCAAGAATAAAAAGAAGTTAAAGCCTTTCAGGCATGATCACTGTTAACTAACTATTTATAATGCAGTTTGCAAATAATAAATTACAAAAAATAAAAAAAATTAAAATTATTTAACCTTAATTGTGATGTATAAAAAATAATTTAAATAAAAAATCAAAAAAATAATTTCAATGAAAAATCAAAAAAGCTTACACTATTTAGCAAATAACGATATTATCATGGATATACTAGGTGTACCTGCAAAAACACTTAAATATTCAAAAAACATTCGAGCATTCATTCATTTCATTAACCTTTACATTGATGTCTGGCTTAATTTTTTTTAGTAAAACGAGATTCTCCCTATACGAGATAGTTGAATTTTACAACTTGAAAATAAGATTTTAAAACAACTAGCAATTTCAACTGTAGCAGGGGATTTGTGTTTCCTCGTGTAATGCTCCCATATTTTACTGGGTTTATACCTGTGTTGCATAATTCGGGTTCTTCAAGTGTTAGAGTTGTGTATCCCACGTAAGAGGAATTACATCCTACTTCTTTGCAATTAAACTGATACACAACATAACTTCTGTAATTCTCCGAACAACGATCTTCTCTGGAAAAGTTTGAGAAATTTAGCGATTTAAAGTAAGATAAGCAAGATAACTTTTTACTTTAAATCATTAAATTTGACAAACTTTTCCAGAGAAGAAATTAAACAAAATTGTCAAGGGTCATGTTAAGTTTTCGAGAAAAAAAGTGTTCATGTAAGAAGCTACTATAAAAAAAACGAGTGCTCCTTATATTTTATACCCGTTGGATCATTGTTCGGAGCTTAGAGAGGTCATATGTTGTGGATGGGAGTTTCATTGCAAAGAGGTAGGATATGATTGTTTCTCTTATGTGGGATACACAACTACACCACTTAAAGAACCCAAATTATACAACAGGCAAACTCCAGTAAAAAATGGGCAACCAAAGTAATACCAGAATTGAGAGGTAAGTCATACGAGCAACGACTACGTGAATTAGATATTCATTCTTTAGAGACAAGAAGATTAAGAGGAAATTAATAAAAGTCTTCAAAATACTAAAATTTGACAATATCGATTACAAGCAATTCTTTAGATATGATTTTAATGATGTAACACGAAGTAATGCGGTATAACTTTATGACAATAAACGATTTCAAACCAATATCAGTAAAGAATTTCTACACTTATACGAGTTAATTGAAAAGTGGAATAGTCTTTCTTATGAAATAGTGAACAGCGGCAACATCGATTCATTCAAGAAAAAGTTAGATAAACACTTTAAGGAAATTGGTCTGTGAACTTCAATTCAACTCGATTTTTACTTTATTCAAATACTAGAATTAGTAGTAACCTGAATATGGTAAAATCAAACTAGAACAATTGAAATCATTTAGTAAATGTTAAAAATACATCGTAAAAAGAATTCCGGCTTGTAATAGCTTTGATGTTCATGGCTTGCAAAGTATTCGTTCTAAGAAGGTGATCTCATCGATCGCACTATCGCCTTAACCTGTAATAAATAGCTTTGATGCTCACCGCTTAGAACATATCTGTTCTAAGACGGTGATCTAATCGATCACACTGAGAAGGAAAATGGCTTGCAAAGTATCCGTTCTAAGAAGGTGATCTCATCGATCGCACTATCACCTTTAACTTGTAATAAATAGCTTTGATGTTCACCGCATAGAACATATCTGTTACAAATAACTGAATAAATAATTGCTAATAATATGTTCTAATACCCTGATCTAATCGATCACACTGAATAGGAAAAATAGCTGTAATAAATAACTGCAACAAATAGCTTAGATGTTAACCGCATAAAACATATATTTTCTAGGACGGGATATACTCCGATCACAAAGAGTAGGAAAAATATTGCAAACAACAAAATTTCCAAACACTTGTAGCACTATGATGTTTGATGCTTAAAAACAGATACTGTTCTGAGTGAGCAAATTCATATGTTACATTGACAGTGGACACATCCAACACAATAAATAAGAAAAAATACTTAACAGACTATGATGTTTGTTGCTTAAAAGCAATGTTACATTGAAATAGGTAAAATAATATACTTATTTCAAAAATACATAACAGATTTGTTTTAAAACAGTGGACACATCCAACAAATTAAATAAACAATACTTAACAGACTAGCCTTGAGTGGTTTGCTAGTCGGTCTTCTTCTTCTTCTTCTTCTTCTTCTTCTTCTTCTTCTTTTTCTTCTTCGGCCTGATATTCAAGAAAAGAACGAAAACAAATAAAAATCGATAAACTGTCGTGAAAAAAGTTTTCAAATCGTCTAATAATAATAATAAAAATAATAATAATAATAATAATAATAATAATAATAATAATAATAATAATAATAATAATAATAATAATAATAATAATAATAATAATAATAATAAAGAAGAAGAAGAAGAACTACAGAACACCGACTAGCAAAGACTTTACAGTTCCACTCATGGCTAGTCTGTTAAGTATTTTTGTTTATTTAATTTGTTGGATGTGTCCATTGATTTAAAAAGAATCTGTTATGTATTTTTGATATAAGTATATTATTTTCCTTTTCAATTGTTGTAACATATGAATTGATCACTTAGAGCAGATCTGCCTCTAAGCAACAAACAGCAGACCCTGTTAAGTATTTTTGTTTATTTAATCGGAATGGATGTGTCTACTGTCTATGTAACATGTGAGTTTGCTCACTCAGAACTTTCTGTTTTCTAAAGCAACAAACATTCATAGTGTACATGTGGGTGAAAATTTTGTTTTGGATTATTTTCCTACTCAGTGTGATCGATTAGATCACCGTTCTTAGAACAGATATGTTCTATGCGGTGAACATCAAAGCTATTTATTACAGTTGTTCATTACAGTTATATGAGTTTGCTCACTCAGAACAAAAATGTTTCTAAGCATCAAACATCATAGATGCTACAAGTGGTCAGAATTTTGTTTTATTTTTGCGATTATTTTTCTACTCAGTGTGATCGATTAGATCACCGTCTTAGAACAGATATGTTCTAAGCGGTGAACATCAAAACTGTTATATAAGTTCGGCTCCCAAATTCTTTTAAAATGTATTTTAAACATTTACCAAATAATCTCAATAGTTTCTTTGAGTTTACTTTATCTAGGTAACGTCTAATTCTATTGTTTTAATAAAATAAAAATCGAGCTGAATTGAAGTTCAAAGACCAATTTCCTTAAAGTATTTATCCAACTTTTCCTTGAATGAATCGATGTTGCCGCTGTTCACTATTTCATAAGAGAGACAATATTCCTTTGGCATATTGGTTGAATCGTTGTATGACAAAGTTTATGCCCATTACTCCGTGTTACATCATTAAAATCATATCTAAGTATTCCAGTAGAGTAGTTTAGGGAGGGGATTCCGCATTTGCTAATGACCTTGACACCCTTAACACGACCTACCTTTTGACTTGACCTTGACCTGTTTGACCTGACCTTTTTTTGCACCTTTGACCTTTTTTAGCCCAATTTTTACCTGCCCTTGACCTTTTTTGACCTTAACCTTTTTGCCTTGACCTTTTTTGAGCCAAATTTTTTACCTGACCTTGACCTTTTGGCCTTTACCTTTTTGGGACTTTACCTTTTTTTTTCGACCAACCTCCGTCTTCCATGGGTCATTTTTGGCCCACGGTATTTTTTGAAGAACCCAATTTTTTGAGAACCCTAATTTTTTGAGAACCCATAATTTTTGAGAACCCTAATTTTTTGAGAACCCTAATTTTTGAGAGAACCCAAATTTTTGAGGAACCCCAATTTTGTACGGCAACCCTATTTTTGGCAACCTTTCGAGAAGGGTTCGCCAAAACGGGTTGCGTAGAACCGTTGGTACGTATCCCCCCCTATTTACGCCCCCTATTTTTTCGACCGTGGCCATTTTTTGCCACGGTAATTTTTGGCTAACCTTTAGGGGCTTACCCTTTTGATGTCGTTACCTTGTTCTGACCATGATTATTTCGACCAACCCTTTGAAAATTCTTTCCATGGGTCAATTTTTTAGCCCACGGTAATGTTTGGGTCTTTCCGGTGCGGTCAATTTTGGCCCACCGGTAATTTTCGACCATCCCTTTTGGTCTTCCATGGGTCCATTTTTTGCCCACG
Source organism: Trachelipus rathkii (assembly GCA_015478945.1). Classification (NCBI taxonomy): domain Eukaryota; kingdom Metazoa; phylum Arthropoda; class Malacostraca; order Isopoda; family Trachelipodidae; genus Trachelipus; species Trachelipus rathkii. Next base: position 25,525 of record JABUQX010042386.1, on the reverse strand, counting down.
TAAATGTTTCGACCAAACCCTTTGGTTTCCATGGGTCATCTTTTGGGCCCACGCCAATTTATCTGGCCACTTCGTTGCCCCACCCGTCACATATTTCGTTCCTAACTTGAACCATGTTATGGATCTATCCTAACTTGAACACCCACCACACACACACACACACACAACACACCACAACACACAACACACACACACACACACACACACACACACACACACACACACACACAACACACACACACCCACATATACCACACACTCACTATCACACTTATACACACAAACACTATGACACATTACATTTTACCATATACACTTACATTTACACTTATTCACACATACAAACACTCTACCAACCCTTTGGTCTTCAACGGTGCTGTTTTAACCCACGGTAATTCTTTTGTTCTTCCTTTAGGGGCTTAGCCCTTTTTTGATGTCTTAACCTTGTTTGAACATTGATATTTCAGCCTTGTCCCTGCCATATACCATGGGTCAATTTTGACCCACGCTACTTGATGGATTTATTGATGGTTCCCAATCACCGAAAAGAAGTACCTAGGGATGTTCTATTAGTGATCTATTGAGTTTTAGATGAGTGCCAGGTGAGTGCAAGTGAGTGCCAATTGAGTGCCAATGAGTGCCAATGAGTGCCAAGTGAGTGCCACATAGTGCCAAGTGAGTGCCACATAGTGCCAACTGAGTGCCACTTTTTTCAAGCCTCTTCTAGCCTCCCCTGATCTCCGAATAGCCCTAATATGGGTGTCTACCCCTATGTAATAAGGTATGAGGAATCGATTGGTGTATATTACAATCTGCTAGAATGCTTCCTACTACGAGTTAGTATTTTTATAACACTTATAGCATGACAGAATATATATCTAAAGAGTTACACAGTTGAGATAGTGATCGCAAACGTTTCCGAGTCCGAGTCCGCGTCCGCAGGTCAGCCCATCCGCGAAACCGCCGCCGCGTGCGCCCGCAGGCGCAAAATTACCGCGTATCCGCCGCCGCCGCGTCCGCAGGTGGACCGATCCGCGTAACCGCCGCCGCGCGCGTCCGCAGTCGCAATAAGTCCCCGCGTGCACGAAAAATATGATATCAATGTAAAATATTCAAAGGACCGCAAAATATACTATGAGTCATTCATTTACTACAATTGTACGAAATTTTTATCTAAAAAACATATTACTTTACATACCCTTTTAAAGCAGTTAAACAACAATAGAGGTGTTATTACCTAACACCTAGGGGATTAGTATGCCTTTGTTTTACTGCTTTACTGCTTTAACTCTCTGCTTTACTGCTTTAACTCATGTTTTACTGCTTTAACTTTCTGCTTTACTGCTTTAACTTTCTGCTTACTCTTTAACTTTCTGCTTTTACTGCTTTAAATCTTTGCTTTTACTCGCTTTAGACTCATGGTTTACTGCTTTAAACTTTCTGCTTTACTGCTTTAACTTTCTGCTTACTGCTTTAACTTTCTGCTTTACTGCTTTAACTCACATACATTACATACCTTAAGGCCGTAAATCAGTAAATCAATAGAGGTGTTACCTAACACCTAAGGGATTAGTATGCTTTTGTTTTACTGCTTTACTGCTTTAACTTTCTGCTTTACTGCTTTAACTTTCTGCTTTACTGTTTTAACTCATATATTTAGTAACATTATGTTTTTCTTTTATATTTTTTATTTTGTTTAATACTTTTTATTTATTATTTCTATTTATTTATGTTTTAACACTTTTTTATTTTTAATTTGTAATGTAAGAATAAAATATAAACATTTTTCTGTTATATAAACATTTTATTTTAATAAAATTGCTACGAAATTTATTAAAAACATATACTTTACAACCCTTAAAGCAGTAAAACAGAATCAATAGAGGTGTTGCTTAGCAACAAGGGGTTAGTAAGGTTTTGATTTACTGCTTTACAGCTTTAATTAATCTCATTATTCATTATTCACTTAACGAGTATGGATGTGGAGAAATTTACGTTCCGAAGTCCGGCTACATGTCTTGTAGCTGGGCTGACAGGTGTGGTAAAACCTTTCTATTATTAAATATTTTAAAGGAAATGGAGATTTTTGAACAAGCACCTGTAAAAATAATATGGTGTTATAATGTTTATCAGGAAAAATTTAAAGAATATAAAGATGTGATTCAATTTCATGAAGGCATATACGATATTAGATCGCTGGACAATATACAAGGCCACAAAATTATTGTATTAGATGATTTAATGCACAAATTGAATTTGGAAATAGCAGAAGCGTTTACAGTTTATTCTCACCATCTAAATATCTCTGTGTTTTTCATAACGCAGAATATTTTTCATCAAAGCAAGCATATGCGAAGTGTTTCTTTAAACACTCAAATGTTTCCTCTTCAAAGGAAAGAGAAGAGACATGAGTCAAGTTAATGTATTGGCAACTCAAATGTTTCCCTTTCAAAGAAAAGAGTTCTTAAAAGTATATAAAGAGTTTTACTTCATTCCCCCACGGTTATTTGATGTGTGAACTCACCCCAAAAACACGCACAGAGTGCTTGCTCCGTACCAACATTCTGCCCTATGGATAGAAACTGTATACATACCTGAAATAATGAGTGCTCGAGTTGTCAGGGTTTTCCCCTCCTATAAAAAAATCAAAAAGTTGAAAAACATCTGAAAAAAACGTAAACTAATTAGTGAGGATGAGAAATTCATCCAGTGTGTATGTGGAAGTCTGTTTAAATCTTATAAAAGGAAATGTTCCTTTAAAACAGGCCTCAGAAGGTAAAGCTACGTCGTTATAGAAACATCATTAAAAAACTCTCCTTCAACATAAAAAATCTGAATAAAAAGAAGTTACTACAGAGAGGGGGAGGAGTATTCCTGCCATTACTCTTCTCCGTAATAGCTCCCCTGATAACTAAGTGGTTGTCCCCATAATGAAGAAGGTTGCTATACTTCCATATAATGAGTATGAAAAAATGAAGTATAATAATACAGCATCGTACAGAATTCAGTTCCTCAGATTCATCATCACAACCTCAATATGGACAGTTATTGCCGCACACTGCGCAAAATCCACAATCACAGTTTCATCATTCACAACCCCATACACGCAGATATTACAGCCCAATGCATTGACATTACAACCTCTTTCACAGCAGCAGCAACAGTTGCACCAACAGAATCCTTATATTGTGAACGACTCATTATCTTTCCAGCAGCCTCTACCTCCTAGCTTATATGATCCTAAAGTTGAACAGATAACCAAATATGAGAAAGAAGTGTACAGGATATTAAATTCAGACCTTAACATCCATGAGAAACGCATCTTATACCAGGATGCCATACAAAAATTGATAGATCTTAAAGACTTGCACCTACATCCATCCCTACGTATCCCGGTAACCGATGATGTAGATATACCTAATGAAGTAAAACTTGAAGTGAAAAATGAAGATAAATTTAAAAATATCCTAGAGGAGAGCTTACCTAATAGAGTGCGTAAATCAGGAATAGCTTTATATAATATTTTAAAGACCAATTAACTTTGAATGAAGCAGGACAGATCGTAATTGATGATGAAATAGTTAAAGGATCAAATATTGTGGATTTGATAGCTGATCTCTCACGTAACTGGAAGAAAGGCCCTGTAAAAGGATGGAATGATATCAAACTAGAACTTCAGACTATTAATTTTCCCAGAAGTTTAATCTTAAATACAACGCGATTAGCAGACTTAGATAATATCCCCGTTGCGCCAAGACCTGATTCAAGTCCATCAGGCACTTCTTACGCATCAGATAAATTTAAACGTGTTACCAGAGCACGACTAAGAAAAACACCTTATAATAGGTCTAGTTGGATTAAATCGTAATTATGTATTATCACATATTTATTTAGTTGTAATGTTTGTGTATAAATAAATGTTATTTTAAATCTTTTTCTCTTTCTTTATCCCTTGTGACCAAATATCACATTTTTGTGACAAATATATATATATAACGCTTACACGTGTGTCAGTAGACAACATGGAGGCGAAGGAGGTAGTTGATAAGTATTACTTCAATCTGAGGGAGCCAAATAGTTTTGGGGGTTTCACTAGGTTTGCTTTAAGGTATCCTAATATTGAGAAAAAAGAGTTAAAAGCATATTTGGAGGGTGAAGAGGCATTTACTCTACATAAACCTGTAAGAAAAAAATTTCCTACACGGAAAACCATATCTCCGCAACTCGATAGCATATGGCAGTTAGATTTATCGGAAATGATTAAATACAGCTCTTATAATGAAGGTTGAGGCCAATAAAAGATAAAAGATCAGCTACAGTGGCCGATGCTGTACTTGAAATTATAAAGGACGAACGGAGAACACCTAAATCATTTTGGACAGATTCAGGAATGGAATTCAAGGGGCGAGAGTTTCAGGAGCTGCTCTGGGAGTATGGTATAAGCTATTACAATACATTTTCCGTAAACAAAGCGGCAATAGTTGAAAGAGTCCAGCGTACTATTAAAGAACGCATGCATAGATATTTTACTAAAATGAATACTTTTTAAATATATTGATATACTGGACGATCTGAATTATCTTTTATTTTGTTTTCACCCATATGCACCATACGTCCTCTAGTTTTTGACATCTCTAAAGGAGTTGACTTTATAGTTCTATGGTAAGACCTGTTATAAGAATAAGCCAGATCGTCCAGTATATCAATATATTTAAAAGTATTCATTTTAGTAAAATATCTATGCATGCGTTCTTTAATAGTACGCTGGACTCTTTCAACTATTGCCGCTTTGTTTACGGAAAATGTATTGTAATAGCTTATACCATACTCCCAGAGCAGCTCCTGAAACTCTCGCCCCTTGAATTCCATTCCTGAATCTGTCCAAAATGATTTAGGTGTTCTCCGTTCGTCCTTTATAATTTCAAGTACAGCATTGGCAACTGTAGCTGATCTTTTATCTTTTATTGGCCTCAACCACAAGTATCTAGAGTATACGTCAATTGTAAAAAGTATATATTGAAAACCTTCATTATAAGAGCTGTATTTAATCATTTCCGATAAATCTAACTGCCATATGCTATCGAGCTGCGAGATATTGGTTTCCGTGTAGAAATTTTTTTCTTTACAGTTTATTGTAGAGTAAATGGCCTCTTCACCCTCCAAATAGTGCTTTAACTCTTTTTTTCTCAATATTAGGATACCTTAAAGCAAACCTAGTGAAACCCCCAAAACTATTTGGCTCCCTCAGATTGAAGTAATACTTATCAACTACCTCCTTCGCCTCCATGTTGTCTACTGACACACGTGTAAGCGTTATATATATATATATATATTTGTCACAAAAATGTGATATTAGGTCACAAGGGATAAAGAAAGAGAAAAAGATTTAAAATAACATTTATTTATACACAAACATTACAACTAAATAAATATGTGATAATACATAATTACGATTTAATCCAACTAGACCTATTATAAGGTGTTTTTCTTAGTCGGCCTCTGGTAACACGTTTAAATTTATCTGATGCGTAAGAAGTGCCTGATGGACTTGAATCAGGTCTTGGCGTAACGGGAATATTATCTAAGTCTGCTAATCGGCTTGTATTTAAGATTAAAGTTCTGGGGAAATTAATAGTCTGAAGTTCTTGTTTGATATCATTCCATCCTTTTACAGGTCCTTTCTTCCAGTTACGTGAGAGATCAGCTATCAAATCCACAATATTTGAGCCTTTAACTATTTCATCATCAATTACGATCTGTCCTGCTTCATTCAAAGTTAATTGGTCTTTTAAAATATTATATAAAGCTATTCCTGATTTACGCACTCTAATAGGTAAGCTCTCCTCTAGGATATTTTTAAATTTATCTTCATTTTTCACTTCAAGTTTTACTTCATTAGGTATATCTACATCATCGGTTACCGGGATACGTAGGGATGGATGTAGGTGCAAGTCTTTAAGATTTATCAATTTTTTGTATGGCATCCTGGTATAAGATGCGTTTCTCATGATGTTAATGTCTGAATTTATATCCTGTACACTTCTTTCTCATATTTGGTTATCTGTTCAACTTTAGGATCATATAAGCTAGGAGGTAGAGGCTGCTGGAAAGATAATGAGTCGTTCACAATATAAGGATTCTGTTGGTGCAACTGTTGCTGCTGCTGTGAAAGAGGTTGTAATGTCAATGCATTGGGCTGTAATATCTGCGTGTATGGGGGTTGTGAATGTTGAAACTGTGATTGTGGATTTTGCACAGTGTGCGGCAATAACTGTCCATATTGAGAGGTTGTGAATGATGAATCTGAGGAACTGAATTCTGTACAGATGCTGTATTATTATACTTCATTTTCTCATACTCATTATATGGAAGTATAGCAACCTTCTTCATTATGGGGACAACCACTTAGTTATCAGGGGAGCTATTACGGAGAAGAGTAATGGCAGGAATACTCCTCCCCCTCTCTGTAGTAACTTCTTTTTATTTTTCAAATTTTTAATGTTGAGGGGAGTTTTTTAATGATCTTGTTTCGTTATAACGACGTAGCCAGCCGTAACGCCCCTGTTTAACAGAAACATTTCCTTTTGTACGATAGGCTTAAACGGACTTCACATACACACTGGATGAATTTCTCATCCTCACTAATTAGTTTACGTTTTTTCAGATGGTTTCAACTTTTTAAATTTTTTTATAAGAGGTAAATACTTTGCAACTAGAGCTCATTATTCAGGTATGTATACAGTTTCTATCTCATAGGGCAGAATGTTGGTACGGAGCAGCACTCTGTGCGTGTTTTTGGGTTGAAGTTCACACATCAAATAACCGTGGGGGATCTGAAGTAACCTCTTTATATATTTTTAAGAACTCTTTCCTTTGAAGAGGAAACATTTGAGTTGCCAATACATTTAACTTGACTCATGTCCTCTTCTCTGTCCAAACAACAGTAAATACTGCGTGTTTAAGAAAACACTTCGCATATGCTGTGCTTTATGAAAAATATTCGCGTTGTGTATGAAAAACACAGAAGATATTTAGATGTGAAGAATAAACTGTGACACGCTTCTGCTATTTCCAAATTCAATTTGTGCATTAAATCATCTAATACAATAATTTTTGTGGCCTTGTATATTGTCCAGCGATCTAATATCGTATATGCCTTCATGAAATTGAATCACATCTTTATATTCTTTAAATTTTTCCTGATATACATGATTACACTTCATTATTTATACAGGATTACGTTCAAAAATATCAATTTTCTTTAAAATATTTAATAATAGAAAGGTTTTACCACATCCTGTCGGCCCAGCTACAAGGACATGTAGCCGGACTTCGGAACGTAAATTTCTCCACATCCATACTCGTCAAATGATTAATGAATAATGAGATTAATTTAAAGCAGTAAAGGCAGTAAATCAAAACCTTACTAAACCCTTTGTTGCTAGGTACACACCTCTATTGATTTACTGTTTTTACTGTCTTAAGGTTGTAAAGTATATGTTTTTAATAAAATTCCGTACAATTGTAGTAAAATAAAATCTTTTGATCCCTCCAAGATGGTCAATGACTTCTGACATGGCAAATTAAAATTAAAAAGTGTTAAAACAAAAATAAAAATAAGAAATTAAAAAAATAAAAAAGTAATAAAACAAAAATAAAAAAATATAAAAGAACACATAATGTTAATAAATATTTGAGTTAAAAACAGTAAAGCAGAAAGTTAAGCAGTAAAGTATGAGTTAAAGCAGTTAAAGCAGTAAAACAAAAAGCGTACTAATCCCCATAGGTGTTAGGTAACACCTCTATGTTTTACTGCTTACTGCTTTAAGGTATGTAAATGTATGTGAGTTAAAGCCAGTAAAGCAGAAAAGTTAAGCAGTTAATAGCAGAAAATGTTAAAGCAGTAAAGCAGAAAGTTAAAGCAGTAAAACATGAGTTTTAAAGCAGTAAAGCAAAGAGTTAAAGCAGTAAAGCAGAAAGTTTAAGCAGTTAAAGCAGAAGGTTAAAGCAGTAAAGCAGACAGTTTAAAGCCTAGTTATAAAAATGAGTTAAGCAGTAAAGCAAAGAGATTAAAGCAGTAAAGCAGTAAAACAAAGGCATACTATTCCCCTAGGTGTTAGGTAATAACACCTCTATTGTTTTACTGCTTTACTGCTATGTAAAGTATATGTTTTAATAAAATTTCGTACAATTGTAGTAAAAATGAATGACTCATAGTATATTTGAAAAATTCTTTGAATAGTTTACATTGATATCATATTTTTTCGTTCACGCGGGAATTTTGCGTCTGTGGACGCACGCGGCGGCGGTTACGCGGAAATATTGCGCCTGCGGGCGCACGCGGCGGCCGGGAAATATTGCGGGAATATTGCGCCTGCGGGCGCACGCGGCGACGGTTTCGCGGAGGGGCTGACCTGCGGACGCGGACTCGGAGACTCGGAAAACGTTGCGCATCACATCTTCAACTGTCTGTAACTCTTAATATATATTCTGTCATGCTATAAGTGTTATAAAAATACTAACCTCGTAGTAGGAAGCATTCTAGCCAGATTGTAATATACACCATTCGAATCCTCATACCTTATTACCTAGGGGTAGAACACCCATATTAGGGGCATTCGGGGCTCAGGGGAGGCGTTAGAAAAGGCTTGAAAAAAGTGGCACTCAGTTGCCACTATGTGACTCACTTGGGACTATGTGGCACTCACTTGCACTCATTGGACTCACTTGGCACTCATTGGCACTTTCACTTGGCACTCACCTGGCACTCATCTAATACTCATAGAATCATATAGAACACCCTAGTACTTCTTTTCGTATTGGGAACATCAAATCCATCAAGTAGCGTGGCGTCAAATTGACCCATGGTATATGGCAGGGACAAGGCTGAAATATCCATGTTCAAAACAGGTTAGACATCAAAAAAGGGCTAAGTCCCTAAAGGAAGACAAAAAAATTACCGTGGGTCAAAATTGACCCATGGAAGACCCAAAGGGTTGCCAGTGTGTTTGTATGTGTGAATAAGTGTAAATGTAAGTGTATATGGTAAATGTAAGGGTCATAGTGAATGTGTGTATAAGTACCATAGTGAATGGTGTGTATTAAGGTGGTGTGTGTGTGTGTGTGTGTGTTGTGTGTTGTGTGTGTTGTGTGTGTCGTGTGTGTGTGTGTGTGTGTGTGTGTGTGTGTGATGTGTGTGGTGTGTGTGGGTGTTCAAGTTAGGATAGATCCATACTGCGTTCAAGTTAGGAACGAAAATATGTGACGGGTGGGGCACGAGTGGCCAAAAAATTGGCGTGGGCCAAAAATGACCCATGGAGACCAAAGGGTTGGTCGAAAATTACCGTGGGCAAAAAATGCACCCATGGAAGACCAAAGGATTGTCAAAAATACCGTGGGCCAAAAAATTGAACCCACGGGAAGACCCAAAAAATTACCCCGTGGGCTAAAAAATGACCATGGAATATCAAAGGGTTGGTCGAAATATCATGGTCAAACAACGAGGTAACGACATCAAAAAGGGCTAAGCACCTAAAGGTTAGCCAAAAATTACCGTGGGCAAAAAGGCCCACGGTCGAAAAAAATAGGGGGCGTAAAATAGGGAGGCATGCATTACGTACAACGGTTGCTTACGAAACCTTTTGGCGCAACCCTTCTTCGAAGCGGTTGCCAAAAATCAGGGTTGCCGTAAAAAAATTCGGGTTCTCAAAAAAATTTGGGTTCTGCAAAAAAATTAGGGTTTCTCAAAAAATTTAGTGGTTCTCAAAAAAATTAGGCGTTCTTCAAAAAATTAGGGGTTTCTCAAAAAATTAGGGTTCTCAAAAAATACCGTGGGCCAAAAATGACCCATGGAAGACGGAAGGGTTGGTCGAAAAAAAAAGGTAAAGTCCCAAAAAGGTAAAGGCCCAAAAAGGTCAAGGTCAGGTAAAATATTTGGGCTCAAAAAAGGTCAAGCCCAAAAAGGTAAAGGTCAAAAAAGGTCAAGGGCAGGTAAAAAATTGGGCTAAAAAAAGGTCAAGGTCAAAAAAGGTCAGTCAAAAAAGGTCAAGGTCAGTCAAAGGTCAGGTAGGTGGTCGAAGGTCATTAGCATGCGGAATCCCCTCCCTACTACTGCCTGTAATCGATATTGTTAAATTTATTTAGTATTATTGAAAACTTCTATTTAATTTTCCTCTCAATCATTCTTGTCTTTAAAGAATGTATATCTAATTCAGTAGTCACAGTGGCGTAAATAACGCCCCCGCAAGCCCCGCGGTGCGGGGGGGCGCAGCAGCCGAGAGGGCGCACGGCGGGCAAGAAGGATCACTTTTTCGATGAAAACTCCATAATGAAAGCTCTCTCTCTCTCTCCTCTCTCTCTCCTCTCTCCTCTCTCTCTCTCTCTTCTCTCTCTCTCTCTTCTTCTCTCTCTCTCTCTCTCTCTCTCTCTCTCTCTCTCTCTCTCTCTCTCTCTCTCTTCTCTCTCTCTTCTCTCTCTCTCTCTCTCTCTCTCTCCTCTCTCTCTCTCTTAATTCATTTTATTTTAGTTAATTTCATTTTATATTCTCTCTCTCTCATTTTATAGTTAATTTCATTTATATTTTGAACTGTTTATCAAAAATCATCCTAACTTCAACAAAGAGCTCTGAAATAGTTGAGGCGACAGCATTAAAAAGACAAATGTCTACTTTTCATTTCATTTTATTGCTTGTGTTTCAAAGAAAATTTTTGGAAAGTATTAACATCACTTCTAAAACACTCCAAAAATCAGACATATCCCTGGATGAAGCTTCCACTCTTTTAGAAAGGTGTGTCACCAAACTAAACCAGTTGCCGAAGAGAGTTTGCAAGCCAAGTGGAAGAGGCCCAGGAAATTGCAAGAAGCTGGCAAATTGAGACTTCATTGCCTACTAAACGCAAAAGCAAAGTGACAAGCTTCTTTGATGAGCTTTCTAAAGATGTTGACTTCATTGATCCTTTGCACAATTTTAGGGTGAGTTTTTTTTTACAGAGCCATTGATAAACTAATAGGCCAAGTGAATCGGAGGTACCAGAGTATGAGGAAGGTGAAACAGATGTTTTGCTTTTTGAGCCCTACAGCCCTTACAGAACAAAAGGATAAAGAGCTCATGGAGTCTGCTGACAAGTTTTACAAAAAATATGAAGCCGACGTGACAAGTTCTTTAGTTACGGAAATTGTCTGCTTCAGGAATGTTGTAGCAAGTGAAATAAAGAAAAGAAAAATGACAAAAATAATACAAGTGGCAGAATATTTGTTGATTGAAAATAATATGTTGTCTTGTAGTATTCCAGACGTGTGTACAGCTTTTATAATGTTTCTGACACTCCCAGTAACTTCATCATCTGCTGAGAGATCTTTTCAAAATAAAACTAATAAAAAGTTATTGAGAAGTACCATTGACGACCACCGGAAGGTTAAGTGAATTGGCTCGTACTTAGGCATAGAGTATGGCATCGGCTAGCGCCACTAGACTTAAGAAAATTAGTGCGAACATATTTTTGATGCAAAGAGATGAAGGGATTAATGAGCATTTAGAAGACTATTAATGTCAAAGTTAAAAAAATAATGACAAATGCTTGTATTGTTTACTTGTAAGTTTTTGCTTACTTTAACCAATAACAGGTAATTGTGAAAAGTGTTTTTAAAAATGCGCATCTTTTTACATATATATATATTAATATATATTATATAATATATATATATATTATATATATATATATAATATAATATATTATATATATATTATATATATATATATATATATATATTATATATATATATATATATATATAATATATATATATATATATATATATATACCTTTTCATGTAATACACTCTGGTTCTTTTGTAATGCTAATGTGATTTTTCTTTGATATTTACAAGAAAAAAATTTTTGTCATTCAAGTTCCAAAAACTCTATCCACCCCGTCCATGACTAAAGGGGGCGCACAAAATAAGTCGCGGGGGGGCGTAACTGACCTTAGTTACGCCACTGAGTAGTCAGTAGTCGTTGCTCAATTCTGGTATTAATTTGGTTGCCTTTTTTTGAATTCTTCCAATTTTTCTATATCCTTTTTGAGGTATGGACTCCAAAACTGTACTGTGTATTCCAGATGAGGTCTAACTACTGTTTAATAGAGAGGAACTGTTATACTTTTCGATTTATATCAGAAGTTTCTGGCAATAAAGCCTAGAGCTTTATTTGCTTTTTAACAGCTTCAGGACATTGTTTCGCAAACTTTAAATCCTTATTAATTAATACCTGTAGATTCTTTTCCTCCCTGACAACTTTAAAAACTGAGTCATCTATTTTGTAATCATATTCCTTGTTCCTACTTCCAAAATGTATAACCTTAGATTTATCGGTATTAAATTTCATTTGCCATGTTTTTGACTAATTTACAATCTTATTCAAATCGCTCTGGAGTGATTGATAATTCTTTCTCACAATTTATACGATTTCCAAGTTTCGTGTCATCAACAAATTTCGAGATATTGCTTAAAATATTCATAATCTGTCATTTACATATATAAACATATAAACAGTATTGGTTCCAGGACATATCCTTGTGATACACTACTAATAATAATATTCTCCCAATTCTGAGCACTCACCATTGAAAGACTCGTTGTCTTCGATCCAATAACCAAGTTTCAATTCAATTTAAAAACCTTCCTCGAATACCGGGAGCTCTTAGCTTTTCAATAACTTTGATGAGGATGGTATTAAGAATGCCTTTGAAATCTAAATAAATGAACATTCATAAGATTTGCTAATTCTCTAAATCGTTAATAGCTACCATTAAAAAATCTAGTAAATTTTGTCTAAGCATGGTCTATTTCTCTAAAACCGTGTTGGGAATATCTTGAGCAATTCATGATCTTCAAGATGTGCAAGCTAACCTATTAGTTAGTATTACTTCAAAAATTTTACGAACTATAGAAGTTAAGCTAATTGGTCTGTAGTTATTCGAGAGCTTACGATCTCCTTTTTTGAAAATAGGAGTTATATTATCAAATTTGAAATTCAAATTCTTGTAAAGACTTATTGGAAAGCATCGTCAGAGGTTTTAACCAATATATCATTCAAATTTTTTTGATGCATCGATAACAATCCATCTGGTCCAGGGGATTTATCATTAATAATTAGTCAATTTGAAAGCAACTTCTCTTCTAAAAATTCAAATTGTATCATCCGTATGAAAATCCCGTACGTCTTTCATGTTAGGAACATTATCTAGGTTTTCTTTCTGAAACAAGGAGAAAAATTATTTAAAATGTTGCCACATCGACATTGTTCGACTTTAGGTTTCCGTTATTGTCCAATAATGGACCAATTGATTCCTTAATGGAATGAAGAAGAAGAAGAAGAAGAAGAAAGAAGAAGAAGAAGAAGAAAAGAAGAAGAAGGAAAGAAGCAAGAAGAAGAGAAAGAAAGAAAGAAGAAAAAAAAAAAAAAAAAAAAGAAAAAGAAAAAGAAAAAGAAAAAGAAAAAGAAAAAGAAAAGAAAAAGAAAAAGAAAAGTAAAAGAAGTTCTTAATTAATAACTAAAACATTTTAATGTTGAGCTCAAAGTTACCAAGGCAAAGTAGAGGCAAAACTAAGAAGGGCTGTCCAACTCCAAAAACAAATGCGGGGCTTTTGATTTGATATATTGTATGTATATCACTCTAATAGTGGGAGGGGACCCCGAACAAGGCGGGCATGCGGGGCAGTTAGTTTTGCCACTGATTTGAAAGGTATATTTATATATTGTTCATGAATGCTTTTTTTCATCTTTTTCACTTTTTTTATTCGTCTTTTAATGTTCCACTCCTTCTCTCTCCCACTCCAGCCCTCCACTACCTGATTCTAAGTAATAGGTAAAAATATTAAAAAAAAAATATAATATATATATATAAGGAAATCATTTTGGAATCATTTAAAAATAAAAATAGAGTTTGATGTTTTTTTTATATTATATTTACTTTAGCTTAACTATAATCTGTTCACAAGGATGACAAAAAAATTGATATAAAATTTGTCAACTCCGAAAAGACATTATCAAAAGAAAAAAAAAAAGAAAGTTGTTTATATATATATTATTATAATAATAAAATAAATAATGATATATAGTTGACATTTTTTGTCACTCTTTCGCTGAGACAATTTTGTCAGTGACTCGTCCAAAATAGATCTAAATTCACCAAAATAAGGTGATAGAATCTTCACCTAAATCAGCAAAATTAATAACAAGGTTTTAATCAACTCGATTTAAATGTCTTTTGAAAGTTCTCTTGTATTTCTGTAATTGTCGAATTTTAAACCTTCTTCTATTGGATAAAGTTTGGATTAAACATCAAGGATTTAAGTTGATCAATCAATTTTCTCTTTCACGTAATTAAAAAATGGAAATAAAAGTATGTTTTCAAAAAGAAATTTTTTTTATTGTGTTTCAGTAAAAATACTTGTATCGACTTCGCAGCAGTCAATGCCCAGTTAGAATACAGTTATTCTAATTTAGGCACGTTAGAAATTACATCTGCATGTTAAATTTTACTTTTTCAGAATAATTTTTTAACTGGATACGCTAAATTTCTACTTGCTAATTAAAGTTTTCAACAGTATTAAGGAAAGAGAAAAACTCACACGATAGCTGAGGGGCTGATATTTCCATGCACTAAGAAATTGCTTGACTTATGCTAGGTACAGACGCAGATACAAAACTGCAACAGTTAAACCTGGTCTAATGGCAATTAAACGTCGGATTATTTTTATGCCTGATGACATTTTATCCCATGTCATTAAAGAAAGCAAAGAAACACCTGGCGAATTATTTAGCATACACTGATGTGACTCAATTATCTCAAGTTCTTACATATGCATTGTACGTTAAGAGTGAAAAGAAGAAAGAACTTGTTTTGTCAGTTATTGCAAAGCAAACTGCCTCTGATATTTTCAGTTTAATTGTTCTATATTAGCAAATTATTCTCTTTAGTGGTACTAATCTGTAGCTAATACTCCTTTTAAAAAGGCTAATATCTTCTGCCGATTATTTATATTTAACGAAAAAGTCGTACAAAGTTATAATAAAAAAGATTTACATAAATAATAATCACCTATGATAACAAATTATTATTAATATTTCCATTGACAAATTCAAAACTGTATTTTATGATAGTTAAATTGATACATTATTTAAAAATAAGATATATATCGAACATTCTGAAACTTTTTTGAAAAATGATGCATTGTAGAATATAATAAAGACGAAAAATTGCGAAACTTCCCTGATTAGATGCGTATGCCTTCACTTTCGAACATAAATGAAAAATTAACAAGGCCTCATATTTAAAAAAATCATCAAATGCTTAAATCTAATTTTTATAAAAATATAACTACTGTTTACAACAATTTATATTGTTTAATATTTTCGAATCTAATATTTTTGTTTGGGTGGGGAAACTAAATATTAAACACTTCACGTATAATAATTTATTCCCCCACCAGAACACGGAAGTGGCTTCCATCCTGAAGCGGACCTCACGGGGTTTTTTTTTTTTTTTGTGCTGAGGGGAATACTTAAAGAAAGGGACTGAGTGGATTCTATTCTGAAATCGGACTCTTATTAGGAATGTTTATTCGTATTATTATTATTAGTATTAATTATCTATTATTAATTATTATTTTTATGTATATTATTATTATTATTATTATTAATTAATTATGTATTATTATTAATTAGTTATTTATTATTATTATTATTATTATATTATTATATTATTTTATGTAATCTACAAGAAAACACTTACTATTTAATAATTTAAAGAATGAAAACTTTTACATATATATGACTTGTTTTTAAAATAAGATTCACTATTGGCCATTGTTTCAGTAGAATGAATTGGTCTTCATGGAAGGAGAATCATCATCCGCGATGAGGAACATCTGTGAAGTCGAAGAGAGTAGGTAGAGGAAACATCTGCGAAGGCGATTTACCCAGCCGGGTGTTGAAAACCTCATCCGATAAATATGGGAACTTGATGTAGATCTTTCGATGTTATTTGAGAAATTAAATAAATCACCACAGAAGAATTATCAGCGTGAATCGAGATATATAGAGACGGGTATGAGTATCCTCCATTGTATTAGACATGACACTATATTGAAATTTATTCCTCTCCATTTCTTCTAAGAAACCCAATTATACAGATAGTAGCAGTGGTATGGGTCCTTCTTGTATGGTACATACACTAAAATATATACTGATCATCATTCCTCTAAAATAACCGATACATATATAGTTGCAGTGGTATGAGGTGCCAATTAGTTTAGACGTAAGTACCCATACATTGGATGAAATCATTACTTCTATTTGACCAGAGCTGAAGAACAAAAATGAACTTGTGTCATCAGAAAGATGATAACGGTTGAATCCTTTCTGTAGGGAGATTCTAGTTAGTTATGCCTAGTTGAGGGGCGTCGACGAACTAGTCACACTAAAACTGAGGTGGGAATACCTGGAATACGGCATGACCTGTTTCCGTCTTCATCAGAGCTGGTTTTTTGCCTGAAGAATTTTCTTTGTGTGAGCATCTTGACAGTGTGAGGATGAACGGAATCAGCCATGTTATACTGAAGGTTGTAGACCAGTGGTATTAAAACAGATTGACTGATGGTCACGACATCACTGATCTGCATACTGCTTGAATTTTTCTGTTTAGAATCTGGTCTTCTGCGGGAAGCTGTGCTACTGTTTTGTTGTCCGTTTTTTCTTTTCCCAGTGAAGATCCAACTTTTAGTCGAAGTAGTGTCGTGCTTTATCTTCTTGAATCTCACTTTTTACTGCGACGAACTCCTTCTTGTGGGAGACTTCCGACCAGCATCTTTCTTGAAAAAGGTGAATCTCGAAGCGATGTATTTATCCTCTAACTTTGGCTCCTGTTGAGGCTCTTGGATTTCGGCAGGGCATCTTTTTTCTTACCTACAGTAGGGGTTGTCGTCTAATTGCACTTCAAGTAGAGAGACACTTCTGTCGTGGCATCGTAGGAGTGTGATAGCTGCTTGTGGCACCGTAGGATAGACTGCTGATTCCAGCACCGTTGGAGAGAGAGAGAGAGAGAGAGAGAGAGAGAGAGAGAGAGAGAGAGAGGAGAGAGAGAGATGAGAGTATGCTTGCCAGGAGCTGCTGCTGAAGAGGGATGGTGCGCCACAGCGGAGGCTGACGGGGGCGGCGACGAATCTTGGAGCGTTATTTCTTTACTCCGTCGTACTGTCACGTGTAGGTGTTGTCACTAATCTGTGTCGCCGTGGTTTGCAGCGCGTTAAAAGCCTCTGGCCTCTCTATGCAGGCGAATGAGCTCGGCTCTTTGTACGGCGGAAAAACGGCATTCGTCTACGCAAAGCTGGTGGGCTCGGCTGTTTTACAAGCCGGAGAGGAGAGCCAGCTTGCTTTGTAAGCCAGAGAGGGGAGCGTGGCTTCTTTGATAAGCAGAAAGGGGAAAGCCAGGATGTCTTTGTAGCCGGAGAGGGAGAGCCATGCTTCTTGTAAGCCAGAGAGGGAAAGCCAGGATTCTTTGTAGACTGGTGAGGTGGTCCACTTCTTGCAGAGCTTCTTCTTCTGGCTCTTCGTAGTTCGGATCTGAATTTCAAGCTTATTGTTCTATTTTTAGCAAATTATGCTCTTTAAGTGGTAGATAAGCGCTACGAATTTTCTCTTTTAAAGGCTAATAAAGACAAAAGCGAAACACCATATTATTTATTTTTAACGAAAAAGTCGTACAAAAGTTATAATAAATAAAGATACATAATAAAAATCAAGTTTTTTATACAAATATTCATTATATTTACATTTGACAAATTTATACTTCTATTTTTTTATTTTTATTATAATATTTTTTATATCATATTTAAAAAAAATTATTTATGGTCTAACGTTTCTAAAAATGGATCATTGTAAATATAATAAAACGAAAAATTGCCGAAACTCCCGATAGTTTAATGGAACAATTGAAAGAGAGTAAATTGAAAAATTAAAATGGCCT
>JABUQX010042386.1:0-2500 GCA_015478945.1 Trachelipus rathkii | reverse complement strand
CCCAAGGTTGGTGTGAAGGTGTTTGGCTCAGAACCACACCACCTCCAATTGCAAAAACCAAAAGGCCTTGTTTTAAGTGTCAAGCAACAGATCATCATGTAGTGTTCTGTCGTCAAATTGGAAACCAGACAAAGGGCAAACGTTTCCCCACAGACACAACCCACGTCTCCTCCTCAGAAGACTTTGAATAATGTGACAGCAATCTTCTCAGCAAATAGAGGAGTTGCTTTACCATTAGCCAGACTTATCTGTTTATAAAGGAGACAAGACTATACTTGTAAGCGGCTTATGATCAGCCCGCAAAGCAGTCTCTGTATCTTGTTCGGTGGTGAAGCATTGCAATGTGCTCTTCACTCCAAAAATTCGTAATAGCTATCACGGCATCAATTAAATGGCTCCCGCCACGTTGCGTGATAGTCGTGACTTTTTAAAAATGACGGAAATGGCACCATCCCATTCTCTATCGTTGTTGATTACACCTTTCCCATAATATCATATCCCTGGATTGGTCAAGACAACAAGAATGCTTTTTTTTTTTTTTTTTTTTTTTTTTTTTTTTTTTTTTTTTTTTTTTTTTTTTTTTTTACAAGCTAGTCACCACCACTCAGGGCAGAGCCCTATTCAAGGAGGGGGGTGTGTGCTACCATCAGTTATCTGTGCACAGCGCAAACATCGCAGATGAGCACAGTACTGCGGGCTCTGGCTTAAAGTGAAGAGAGATAATTAGTACATGGGTGAAGGAAACACAGAAAGATGAAGAGAAGTTCACTGAAGCAGAGGTGGCAGAAAGAGGAACAACACGGCAAAAGCAAGCCTGGAATTACCAATCCAACACAACTCATGGCGCCGACACAGCACATTTGTGCTACGTAGGGCGTCGTAAAGGTGGTGGTAGCGAGTGATAATTCCTCGAGCACCTGCCGCTGGCGGTACCTATAGAAAGAGATAAAGGCACTCAACATCATCTGTTGCGCCGACAAGATAGAGGGTCAAATTGAACTGGAAAGTGCATGAACAGTTTATAAGCCTGGTTGGGCCTTTGACTCGACCTCTTCCAAGCCGGTGAACCAGAGCCCCCCCAGATATGAGAGCAGTTCCATAGCAAGGGCTGGTATGAAGGCCCTTGTATAGCTGGAGAAACTGAGAAGAAGAAAAAAAAGTATCGCACTCTACAGAATCGGGCCAGTTTCTTAGGAGGCACCTAGAGCAACCGTTGTGCATGTGATGGTTTCCAAGAGTTTTTTGTTTATTGTTAAAGGCCAAGGATGTTTATATTGTAACAGGAGAGACGAGAGAAACATCGTAAGAGATAAGGAAGTTAGAAGGTGTCTTAGAGAGGGAGATTTGTAGAAGTTGGTTTTTTATAAGATGAATTTCACCACTAGTGAACGACCCCACGCTGGAAATTCTAATGCCAGGTGAGGCGAGATATGAACGGAAAGATTAAGCGAGAGGGCAATTCAGAAGTAAAGAGCGGACGTATTGCAAAGATTGAAGAATGAAGGGTCGAGTATCGGCGGCTAACGAGTGGATAGAGTTAGATATTTTGGCAGGTGAGAAGATCATTAATAGTATAAAGAGGAATAGTAGAGATAACAGACCTCTGAGAACACTGCACTATTGACAGAAAAGAAGAAGAAGTCGCCGCCAGTAACAACAGACCGATTTGAGCGTTTGGAAAAGAAAGAAACGATCAGAAACACGCCAATGAGAATGCGAAAGCCAGGAGGGGTGCTTTGCGAGCACGTGGCCGTTTGAAAATAGTCGGTCAAATCCTTCATTTACACCGCGCGATGCAAAAGGCTCCTCGGTAGTTCCTTGAGGTCGGAAAACCATAAATCAATGTTAGATAGGGAAGTATATCGCCATAAGACCTCGGATGCTACGTAGACATCATGTCAAATTAGCCAACCCTTATCCCACTGGAAATAGCGCGACAGATATAGGGATACTCATGGGATCGGACGCCCTTCCCCTATTTTTGAAGTCATATGAGACTTTCCGCGGAATCAACCTGATGGATACCAAAGTTGGAAAATTAATTTGGGGTGAATTACCCTTTGTTTCTGAGTCACAGGTTTCGGTCGTTTCAACGTATCGGGCCGAAGTTCGTCTCTATGACGATTTTAGACCCGAAACAACCCCTTCAACAAGGAACACCACCCCTCCTCACAAATTAGCGAAGGAAGATCGCAGTGGAACTTGAGTTACTCCTTTTCTACGTTTATAAGAAAAAGGGGGGATAAAAATTAGAGAGAGAGAGGGGGCTACAGGTTACCGCCTTTTAGTAAGCTCAATTCTTTCCCCATTTTTTCGAAGGATAAAAGCCAATCTCGGACAACCTTGTACCATTTAAATTAGTAAGAACTCGTTACAGTCAGAAAATCCCACCCTAAGTTCAGGACATGCGACTGAACCCTCACTATGTAAATCGTCAGTGTAAGGGTTCATCTCTTGCCAGGGGCCCCACAACCATACCCCTCCACAAAACCCCGCCATT
>JABUQX010042385.1:10000-24318 GCA_015478945.1 Trachelipus rathkii | reverse complement strand
CGAAGAATAAATGACCGAGGTAGGTCCGCATTGGGGAGCGTGTTCGACTACAGTAATGATTTTGTGCGGAGTGACAAGAAGACCTTCTACGTGTTTCATCGTTCTTGTCTTGCTCTGGCCGGCCTTAATACCCTGGCATTTACTGAATCGATCTATTCTTCTACGGGTGCCTATCCTAGCGTTCCACCTAATTGCCTTACAATCGATATTTCCATATAAGACCCTATATGCGGCTGATTCTCTGTTTTAGACAGTGAGCATCCGCAAGTGGCACATGTCTAAATTCTTTTTTTGAGGAGACCTTTGCCACATCTTGAACCAGGCTGTTGCCGGGTGGACTAGATAAGTAAGTGGCCTCAGATCTTAGTCTTCTTTTCGTACCTTACGTCAATTATCACCTTACATACATACATCATTCGATGAGTTTACTCCTATTTTTTGCTGCTTGAAAGTGTTCTTCTTCCTTCGGTATCACTGCTTATCTCTATGCTAATGTTTTAGCATATCCGCTAGTATTCAACCTTTCTGTACCTTCTCGCTTTATGTCTGTTTCTCTTTGTTTGTTGTCTTATCTTGTACACACCTAAACTGGCATTCTCTTCCTTCGTCTTCAATCCATATGTGTTTTCCTATTATCTTCGTTTTCCACACCCGCGTCCACTTTAATCAGTGTGGCTTCAATTCTTACGCAGGCTAGTTGAATGGATCCATATTTTACCCGACTGCTTACACATACCAAGAGTATTGGCTAACACACATTTCAGTACACTCTTGATTCACATTCCTTCTCTCAATCACCATCAATTGACGTTCCCCTCTTCCCGCTTCTCTCTTCGATCTTGTTCATCGCCCTTGAATGTGGATCTTTTCAGCTTTCATTGGGCGCACAGTTTGATTCATAAGTAGGAATCCCTTCTCGCGCTTTCAACAAAATCCCCTGCAAATCCAATCGACGAGAACCCATTAAGTAAAACGTGAACTTCGGCAATTCTTTTTTCTGAACGGGGGGAGAGCACATTTGCAAGGCAGACTCAGTCCTAGCAGATATGCGATGTTACGTACTTTCAGAATTGTTAACTAAATAACACATCTTAGTCTGTCAAATTTCAGTACACAATCATTAAAGATGCTATATATTATTTTATCTATTAATACTATACTATTATATCGTCTTTTCATTTCTTTTATACTTTCCTTTTATTCCTTTACAATTCTTATTTCTTCTTAATTACTATATTATAATATTAAAATTGTTAGTACAATTTTCTTCTGTCATTTCATTATTAATGTAGATTTATTCATTTCAGTTTATAATATACCTTACTATATTTCATTATTGACTATGGCTTAGTCGCCTGACTCGACATTCACTCGTCTGCGCAATCGATGTGTAATATGGTTGTTCAATGTAAGATTGAGTAAAAACTAAATCGCCATTATAAAAGCACATATATCGTGACACAAGTCGTCTGAAAATTTTAAGTAGCTTGCAAATTTGGGATAACAAATGAAATACTTAATTTCATTCGGTATCACAAATTATATATACATAATATTTTTTTATCTTGTGGTTAAAAAATATAACTTCTTATTAATCTATATTCTAGGACTACACCTCACTGATTATTGCCCGATGACTATAAGAAGCATACTGATCAGCATCTTAGCGGTTCCACAAAGCATGACTGCTGTAGATCTTATTTATAAATTTAGTAGCGATGCCAAAAGTATCGCCTGGGTGGTTCGATGAGTTTGGCGGAACTGCATTGGAATTTAATATACCATACTGCGCGGTAATATATGGTATACAACATTTACGATAACTACTACAGCATTTTCCTGAACTCATTGGCTTAAATGAAATTTTCTGTCTGCTAGTATCTAGTAGTATTGCATTTGAAAAATTATAAATTGTATATATTCAAGTTTGAAAAAATAATAATAGAGATTTATTAATCAATTAATTTATTTTTATATTTGTATGGACGGTAAATCATAGCATATAGCAGTAAGCGATCATGGCAATGAATATTTTGCAATATAAACTAATCCCATAAAACATACTTTTCAAAATTCAAATCAACATCAGTACAAGTCATTATATAGAATTTTAGGTATGAACTATCTAAATAGAATGTTTCACAGGGAGCCATTTATGTGTGACATGACCGCGCATTCTAGTTTATTTTCTACATTTAGACTTGATTGTAGCAATCCAGATAGCGAAAGTCACAGGGACCTGATTTCCGAAGCAGATCAAATTGACATAAGGGAACTAATTTAGGAAGTGGCTTCTATGGTGAGTGACCACCAACTTTAAAGAACATAATATTATTTTGAATCTATATGCATAATAGACTTCGTATTAAATTATATCATACTCTTTCCTTCAATAGATATGAGTTAGAAAATTGTGTTTAATACTTGAAAGTTATATTGATTGGAATTATGAGTTTAAATATCAATGTCGCCGTACATGAATTAAACTGAACATTTGTTTCGCGTAACGGTTTTAATAAAATCTTACAACAAAAAAAAAAATTTTACAGAAATTACTTTTCTACTAAGACAGTTTTTAGAAGCGGTACATACTCGGAGGCTGCTCGAGAGAAGTTCCCACTGAAATGCGGGAAAATCGGGTAAAACTGGGAGGCATGATTACAGTTTACGTGTGTGTCAACAGGTTCAGGACATGGATCATATAGAGTTCTAGTAATTGTGACACTGATTAGAATAGTTTACTAGAGATATCCATATTTCTTTCCAATTCACACTTAGGTATCTCTGTCAAAATACCATGGTACAGATATGACAAACTACGAACAAAAACTTTTATAACTATAGTTAAAGTAAATGATGAAAGAATGTACTGTATTTCATCGGCACAAAAGTCAATATTTTGAGGAGACTGAGTTCCAATCATCCGCACGTCTCGTTTTGCCATGCTGAAAGAATACTTGATCAATTATGGGCAGTATACGGATAATTATACTAGATAAAATGCGATACTTAGTAGAGTTTAAAAAAAAAAATCGCAAAAAGTCAGATAAAATTCTTGTCCATAATCATCAACCCAAAAGCGGCTCACCCGAGTGACGCGTAAGGATTAAAGGACTTACCTCTGCTGAGAGCGTGAGATGTTTGAGTATTTGATGCTACAATGTACTGAATTTGAATGTAACAGTTTATTAATTAAAATTTATTTAACGGTTAACTTTATCTTAAGATTCTCCTGAAATTTATTGAAAGTACGGTGAGCTGCACATAATTAACACTTGTAATGACCGGGACTGCAAGTCACTTCATTCCCACAAAACTAAAGTCACATAACTTCTGTCGTGCCCATAACCATGCTAATTTCGTTGAAGAACACTCTAGCCTTCATACAACAGACTCTGGACAAAATTCGACCTAAACCAATGGTTTCTATATTATTACTTCCATACGAGTACACGACGATTTACTACACCACATCGGTATATTGTGTGTGGTGGTGTTAACTGAACTATTAATAGTGCGCCATTATCCTTACGTAAAGAAGCGCATAAATAGTATTGATAAACTTTATTCTTAGGGTTTAGTGATAGCCAACCATTAAATATAATATTATATATATATATATAATTATATAATAATATATATAAATAATATATATATTATATATACTAATATATAAATAATATAAATATATCATCGATAATAATATAATATATATATAGAGCTATTTCATAACTTCTAGCTCGTCACCCAGAGTTAAGATGAGTACCAATTTGTGGGGGTCTAGTGTACGATAAAGGAAATGAGATGCGTAGCGGCGCCGCGTATAGCCGGCCAGCCACGCGGATTACCGCGTTAGGCCGCTTGTTCCCCAGGACCCTTTTCTCTGAAGGGTCCCATGACAGGACGGAAAGTCCTTACAGGGGTAGAGAGCATTATTTTTAATATACTTATATATTTATATATATAAAAGATATATTAAAAAGTATATAATATATAACGATAAATATATTATATTAAATATATAATTATATATAACTATATATAGATATTATACATATAAATAATATTATATATATATATATACTATATGTATAATAAGATTAATTATATAGTCAAGTGATGGGTCGAATCCGAATCCGGCGACGAATACGGAGCGAGCCCTCGAACCGGATCGACGATCTCGAAATCCGAAGGTGGCTGATTCGGATCGGATCGGATTCGACCCTTTCTACACTCACGGATTCGGATTCGAATCGAATCCAAGGTGATGGACTCGGATTCGATCAGATCCCGAGCATTTTACACATATGGATTCGGAGCTCGATTCCGAATCCGGATCGAATCGCAGGTCTTTACCCCCTCTCTCAACTTCTCAAATATCAAAAAATAATAAGAAAGCGAAAACCTTGCATAAAAATGCATTTCTATGTAGAGCCAACCAAAGGACGCCGTAGAGCCAATCCAAGGCAATATCGATATTTTGCTAATCAAACGCCAAAAGAAAAGTTCCCCTCGGGAAGACAGCGGAAAAAACTATAATTTTATGAGAAAATGATAATAATTCATGGTTTAATTGGCTCGTGCCACGCCCAATTTTCACCACCCCTATAAATGGACCATAGGAATGCGAATATAGCCGATTGAACCTATAACACCGAAACGTAGATTCTTTGCTCTACAAGACGGTGTTTTTTTGGTGTTTGCGGTGTCTGGAGCATTCTTCCAGAAATTATTTTTTTCCTCTCTGCTTTGACATTTTTCGAATCAACTCCCAGAATTTTCTCGAAATGACTCAAACCGTGAGTAGTGCATATATGGCACATACATGCAAAAGTCCACGAAGTACTTGTCGAATTTTAGTTTTGTACCATCGTTGCCAAATTAAACCACGTTTTTTTGGATTAAAATGAAAAATTGCGATATGTTTTTTCTTGTATTGGGCGCAGACTGGATAATTTCACGCATATGATATAACGAGAGAGCAGCACATTTTAAGTAAAATAACTTTGAATCAATAATAACATTTCAAAAGAAAAGTTTTTATGAAAATTCTTCAAAAAATTTTTGAGTATACAAAAAATTATACTAAGATTAATAGAGCATCTCCCCGGTTTAGTACGAGCCCGAAAGAATTTGAATTTGATCTGATGAAGTAGAAACAGTTAAATATACAATATTCACTCCGAAAATCTCAAACGTGAAAAAGCGAACATATGAGATCTTTATTTTCCTTACCATCAAACCATCCAATTTCAGGGCTCAGTAGTCGACGAGATCATCTTTTTACTTAGATAATTTTGTATACTAAACAGAAATTTTTTTAAAGTTTAAAAACATCATTTTTTCGAAGAATGTTCCATAAGCATATCAAATCCAAAAACATAATACATACAAAGAAAATAGCTAGTAAAAAACGGCATCTCCCCGACACATAGGCCGAAAGAATTATCTACTTCGCCCGAACAGGAGAAATTAACAATTGTCCATTATGATGTTCCACATCTTCCTACTTTGCTCTTCACTTAGGTCACCAAGGTTCTCTGGAAAGCGATTTAAGTGACTGTGCAGATAGTGGACCATCTATGCAAGCAAGTTGAAGCATTCGAAAAAAATTCCTGAGGAGTTTAATTAGGTTGAAAATAGTCAAAACAAGTGGTTTGAAAAATTGAAATCCTGAAAAGCATGAACTACAGAGACACAGAAAAAACACAGAGAAAACAAACGTTCGAGGCAAGAAATGAACAGCAGTTGGTGTAATAAGGTCAAAATTGCTGATAGTCCGTTTTATGTCCATTTTTATAGTGGTTTACTAATTTAATTTTCGTACACAGACCTTATAAAACAAAATTAAAATTTAATTTAATAGAATGGCTCATATGAGATAGTTAATAAATTGCAATATTAGTTAATAACTACTTAAAAAGTTGAAAAACAACCAAGAGACCATATCTTTCAGACCTTGCAAGTAAATAGAAAATATTTATACTATATATATAAATATATATATAATATAATATATATATATTTAATCATAATTAATATATATATATAATATATTATGATATATATTATATAATATATAAAATAAATATATATTAATATGAAATTGCATCTTCCAAGCCGGGGGCAGCTTAAAATTTATAAAGATTTTATATATACTATAATATAATTATATATATATAGAATATACTTATATATATATATATATTATAAATAGATAATAAATTAAAATATAAAATAATATAATAATATAATATATTAAGAAAGACATAATACAGAAACAAATAAAAATGATTAAATGATTAAAATTAAAAATAAAATACTTACTAAACAATAGAATGTCATTAGAATATCAATGGACAAAAGAAAAAATGCCCAACTAATATAGACGCGATTTGGCAAAATGATATAAAACGAATTCCGTACCTTGGTAAGAGCAAATTTATACACTAGTGTAATAAAAACATAATGTCAAACAAATTTCTGTACACAATCATACATGGCCAGCCTACTTAACCTGTCATACTCCATAACCTTAGAAACCAAGTTGATTCCTCGCAGAGTACCATTAAAGAGAGCCTCTAACTGTACGTGCAGAATGGCAGGGGGCCCCGAAAACAACATATTAGATCATCCAAAGCCTTTTTCCCTCGATCGGACAAGAAAGGTCTGTCCCTTAAAGATGGGAGACAACAAGAGCGTTAAGTATCTCACACTCATCTGTCTGACATTTTGTACAAGTTCTAGCTCTTCTATCTATGCGCCTAAGTGTAAAAACTATAAAATGGAAGCTGTCTTTCCTTTTAACTCATTCGAATTGTATGAGTAGAATTGTGGAAAGGGATGTAGTTGTTAATGCATAGAGCAAGGGTACATTTCAGAAGCACCCTAAGCCAAAGAAAAGTTATAGAATCCAGAATACGGAATCCTAAGATCTTCCAAACTCCGTGGAATTGTGCTAGGAGTGCTGCGTGCTGTTCAGCTACCAACCCGGAAGTATTCATAACAAGCCCATCCGCGATTGTATTAGCTGCTGGCTGCAAAACTCGATCTGGGTGATTTTTCATTTCATACTTCCGATGTCCTAACTCCGGGAACCATCTCCACAATGATGTTGAATGGCTGCGAGCTTTGAACGATAGAAGTTGTGAATTGGAGAGCATCTACAACTGGCTCTAACATCGAGAGTACTTCGCGAACAATATCATAGCCATGATGAAACGACTACACTGCGACGAACAGAACCGAAAAGCGCTTATGTCCTTGGGCGGAATCCTGCTCAATGCAATGTCTACCGCATCAATCGCTACAAAGTGCGTCCTTAAACACCTGAAATATAATAATAATATAACGTAAAACTATAAAATATTAAGTATAATTAATAATATAATTATTATAGAAATTATAATAACTATAATATATATAAATAAAATATTGTGTCAGAAGGCAATCACATATAATTCCTATACTAAAAACAAACAAAACCACGTAACAACATACATTGGAATGCGTAAAACTTTAGTAGAAAAGAAAAGGTTTTATTTTACATACAATAGCTACAAGAAAAGGAATACATTTTGAATCCGGGTACAATTAGTAAAAATCGTAATGAAAAAAATTTGTAATAATAACAGAAATATAGCAGAAGCTATTAAGACCTTAACGGTACGCGTAAATAATATCTTTCTAGATCAGTTTTTTAACTAAAGAAACCACGAAGGGTCTATCCGCACCGATGCAGGAGTACGGAGTCCTCGGCCTTCCGGCGGAACAGACGGGGTAGTACGATGCCCCCCTTCGGCTCTCCAGAACCCCCGGCTTGATAATTTGGGCGCTGGTTCCTTCCGCCCCTCCACCTACGGGTAATGCAAACGTCCCCCTGTCCCGGCGCTCGAGCCCCCCTAACATGGCGTTAATACCTTACAAACTAATAAGTAATTATAATATAAATATATATCGTATATATATAGTATACTTACGTATATATACATAACAAAAACTATCATTAATTATATAACATGTATAATATAGTATAATATTATAATAATATAATAAATTAATCGCAAGATGAATCATATAAAATATATATATATATTATATGTAATATAAATAGTAAATAATATTAATATATATATATAGATATATCATATAATATATTAATTATATAAAAACAATAATATATATTTATATTATACTATATATATCTAATAATATAATACCCTGTCCCACTTGGGCTCGAGCTCCCCCACCTAAAAAAATAGCCAATTTATTATTATTTTTTTATTTATTATTTGACATTAATTCTATAATTTAACAAGACCAAAAATGTATTCTTTCCTTAGCTATGGTCGTCTTTTACTATAGTAGTTTTTTTTACATTATTCCTCACATAAATTTTACGCAGGATACCAACAATGTCTTCTATTTCCCTCGTACTATGAGTGTTTTGAAGATACGGTTGGCTTTTCGAGGCTTGCAATAAATAATATAATATACTATAATATAAATAAGCTATATCTAAATTAAGTAGAAAAAAAGTACTATAAATATATATATATATTATTATATATATATACGTAATATCATATATATACCGATCCGCCGCCGGCTCGAAGCTCCCAGCCCGCTAAAGAAAATAGCAATTTCAATATTTTCTTTTTTTTTTAACTTTCCAAACTAAAATTTTACATAGATAAAAAAAAAAATCAATCCTTTCCCTGTCCTATTGTAGTTTTTAGATATGCATTTTTTTTTACATGCACCTGCCTAAATTACCGAGGATTCCAAATTATCCTTTTCCCTGTAGCTATGATTTTTAAAAATTATTGTGGCTCCTCTGGAGCTGGCCTATATATATATACATATATTATATATACATATGTATAATTTATATACATATATATATTATAAGATATACATACACTGGTAAAAAAAATAAAAAAACCATATCTCAAAAACTACAAAATACAGTAATTTAAGAATACATGTTGGAATCCTGGTAAAATTGTTTGGACAAAGTAAAAAAAAAAAAAAATTATATTAAAAATAACAAGATACAGCGAAAAGGAAAACATCTTTGGAATCCTGGTAAATTTTACATAGGAAAATACCAAAAAAAATACGAAATGAAATATTGCTTAATATCGGACACTTTCTGGCCACAGACCCTATGCTAGGACCATTTTTAGTTAACGTTAAAATAAAAGACTTCATAAATTTGCTTGTTTCAACCCAACTAAAAATACTCGCAAGCGGTAAACCAGCCACCGATGCCGAAGGAATCGGGGTTCTCTCGGCCTTCCGGAAAACTAGGGTCGACTAATTCCACCCCGGGAGGGACCCGAACCCCGCTCTTGGTATTATGGAGTTCGCGGGGTTCCTCGCCGCCCCTCCCCTACCGGGCAGGAAAGGCGTGCCCCCCCTGTGCGCCCCGTGGCCGACCCTACAGCTGACGTGTAATACCCTTTACAATAAGTATAAATAAAACTAGTATTTATATAAGGATAAGATAAAATAAATATATATAAAGCTAATATATATATATATAATTACTAGTACTATATGTATATACATATTATATATAATATAGCTATTATAACTATATAATATATATATAATATAATAATAATATATAGATTATATATATAAATATTATTATAGAACTATATATACATATATATATATTATATTATATATTATAATATATACATGTATATATACTATTATATATAGAATATATAATAATATATATTATATATAATAATATATTATAATATATAATATATATATAAGTATATATATAGATATAGTTAATAGAATATATATATAGATATATATATTATAAGTCCCTGCTCCTTAAAAAAAAAGCCAATATTTATGTATTCCTTTTCCCTAGCTATTGTAGTTTTGGAGATATGGATCGATGCTCGTTTGTAGTTAGATAAGGGATATACCCTATATTTTAGTAATATATATTATATAAATAAAGTAAGCTATATATATAACTAAATAATATAATAATAATAATTATATATTATATATATATATTATAATAGTATATATATATACTATATAGTATTATCTTCATATATTATATATATAATATAAATCAAATTTATAATAGGTATATATATATATATACAAATGATAATAATAATATATATATATATATATTATAATATATATATATATATAATATATAATATTTATAATAATATAGATAAAATATATATATTATATAATATTAAATATAAATATATAATAATGTAAGTTGTGCATCTTCTAATTAAGGAAGGCTTGGATGAAGAATACAGAAGCGACTACTACCCAATTTTAACAAACGTTAAAAGAGTAAAGAAAAATTACACCAAACTGACCTTCCTTTGGATATATAATAGCGTCCGCCTCAGTATAGAAAAAACCATATGATGTAGGCTTACTCCAAAGAACGCCTGCACGCTAACCAAATAACCCTTCTGGGGGCAGCTGCCCCCCCACGGCGTCCCCCTACGACGCCTCATATAATATATAATATAAATATATATAAGTACTAAGTATATATATATTATATATCAATAATTATAATATATATAGCTATATTCTAAAATATGTAATATATAGATATATATATACTAAATATAAAATTATACCTAGATATATAGATATATAAAATAATATAAATTAATTAAAATAATAAAATATATATTATATAATATCTTATATATATATTAATATAATTAGTAGTATATAGAATATATAATAAACTATATTATACTATATATATTATATATATATATATATATATCTATACTAATATAAATATTATATATATATTAATATATCATATATAATATTATATATAAATATATAATAATATATAATATATATTATAAATAATATACTATAAATATATAAAATTATATATATCAATATATAATAATATAATATATATATACTAATATATATATTAATAATATATATATAAATATATAATATATAATATATATACTATATAAGTATATACTATATACTATATAGTATTATATATAATATCTATATATATATGTATAAAGAAATTATTAATAACGTAAAATAAATATGTATATAGGCCATAAAATCATAATAAAACAAAAACAAATTTTTAATACCATTAAATACGTGAAAAGAAAATATGCATATTTGGTGGTATAGTTAATTCTTGTAAAAAATCATTGAAGGAATCGAACCGATCCGGACTTCGAACCGGAATTCGATCTACGGAGACGGTGCGGCCTTTTACAGGGATGCCGGATCGGATTCCGGATCGAGAAGTCTACCACACATATCTACGATTCGGAGTCGGATCGAATCCGTGTGCTGGATTCGGACGATCGGATTCGACACATTCCACACACCACGGACATTCGATTCGGATCGAATCCCAGATTGCCCGGATCGCCCACACTGAACTATTGATAATAAATATATAAAATATATAGATATATATATAATATAATTATATATATAATATATATATAATATAAATATATATAAAGTAGGTTATAAATACTATCAATAAAGTATATATGATGCAAAAATGCAAAAGAATAGTAATTTTATAAATATTAAAGATATATATATAAATATCATATATAAATTAAATAAATATTATAATTATATATAATAAAATATATAAAATATAATAATATTAATAAATGATATAAAATATATAATATAATAATATATAAAAATAAATAATAAAATAATATGTATAATATATAATATATAATAACTATAATTTAATAATATATAATATATATATATACAATATTATAGATAATTTAATAAATAAAAAAACGTAAATGATTTGTCTTACGAAAAATAAACTTTACGTTAAACAAAGTTGACGCGACAACAAATTTTCAGTCAAAAAAATACAAATATAAAATTGATGTAGTAATAAAATTAAAGATAAACATAAGAACAAGAAAGAATAATAATCGTGAAAAATCAACAAATATTTCAAATAAAAGTCTCGCCTCACGGACAAGCTCTATTCTAGAGGAAGCTTCTTCTCTAGAAATTGCTACTAGGATCCGACCGGGGATCGAACACGGCCCTTTCCTTCCGACTGCTGTCGCTCTATCCACCGATGAGCCACGATATGATGATATATATATATAATAATAAATATAATATAAATTAATATATAATATATATAATATAATAAATATAAATAATATAATTATAATAATATAATATAATATAAATCAAATATATATATATATAAAAATATAATATATATATAATATATATATAATATATATAAATATATAAATTAATAACTATATATATAATATAATATAATATAATATAAATATCTATATATATAAGTATATATATATATATATATAATATATATAATTAATATATATATATATTTATTTATTAAGAAAATTAAAAAAAATGATTTTGTTAAGGTATTTTTTATTAAATAATATATAATCCTCCATATGATGATAAATAAAATAATAATAATAAATAACTAATTAAAAAAAATATTAATATAATAATAAAATCATAATAATAATAACAATAAAAATATTTTATAATATAATGTAATTTTAACGAATATAATTAATACCATAATAATAATACTAATATAATAAGAAAAAAAAAAATAATAATAATAAAAAATAATAATAATTAAAAAATATTTAATAAGATAGAAAAGAAATAAAAAAAATAATCAATAAACTAATAAAAATAATGAATAAAAAAATAAATAAAATAATATAGGAAAATAATATAATAATTAAATCATAAAATAAAAATAAATAAAAAATTAACAATATATAATAAAAATGAAAGAAGAATAAAAATTCTATATGCAGACGTGGACACAATTGAGGGATAATATAATAATATAATAATAATAAATAATAAAAATAATAATAATAATAATAATAATAAACACATTAAACTAAAATTAACCTTTAATGATAAATACAGAGTAATAATAATTATAGTAATAATAAAGAAAATAATCATTTTATATAATAAAAGTAAATTTTTCACTAAAGAAGCTAAAATGGTTATTATAAAAATTTTACAAATTTCATAAAAAAATTTCTAATTGAAAAATTTAATTTTTAAATAAATTAATGAAGAAATAAAACCGTTTTAATAAACAGTTTTTGTAATTTTATTTTCTCACCAGATCCGAAAATTTGGTGTTAAATTTAAATTAAATGAGAAAATTAAAATATTAAAATTTAGTATAAAACTAAATAAAATTTCTATTTTAACTTAAAATGGACTCCTAATTCGAATTCCTTGTAAGTTTTCTTCGATTTCACTCATCCTGTGAAGTGGAGTTGAAAGTGTCTGGTTGTTCACCGTCCTACGGATAGATTGAAAAGCCTTAGGGATATTCAAAAGATCATCGTCTTTGTCGTTCAGTGTCCCTAACTGCGGCAACGAAAACTTTGAGGAAATCTCTACAATTCCCAAAACATTTCACGTCGGCGTCATGTATTCGGCGCGAGTAAAGGTCATCAAGTGTCCAAGTTTTCAGATGACCTTCCTTAATTTTTTTCTCTATCAGATTCCACATATCCACCGCTCTTGCCCTCATGCATCGCTTCAAAATTCGAGACTTCTCTTCCTCTCTCTTTCTGTATTTTTCGAGCATGACCTCAAAGTTAAATGCATTGGGTTTTCTTCTATTTTCTTGCTCCTCTTCACATTTATTTAAGAGGTCAATCAAATTTTTAGCTGAATTTGTGAGCTCCATCTGGTTCATTTATAAAATACTTTTTTTTCTTATTTTTATATATTAATTAAATTTAGTAGGTATTCACTCAACTAAAAAGACTTTTGAAAGTAACTAGAAAATTCCACTAAACATAAGACTAGATATCTTCTGAACTTTGCACTTGGGAAAGATCTCTTCTGTTCTTTCTAAAAGATTTTTAAAACTAACTACAAAATTTCAATAAACACAAGACTAGATATCTTCTGCACTATACGCTTGGGAATGATCTCTTCCTTTCATTTCGCTTCCTTTTAAACCCTAATTTATCACTCCTATCAGGAATTACTCATAAAATTTACTAATCAAATGAGGCGGTCTGAGGATTATTCCAGGTACTTAGCTTATAATAAAATTTTTTAATTAAGGGTAGTTTAAAACCATTCATTATTGTATATGAGAAATTCATTTCTTTGGAAATATAAACCATCCGAAATATTAAAAAGGGTATATAAATATATACCTCATATCTAGTTAGGAGAATTAAGACTAGGTCTTATTATTTTTATTGAGGAGTAGGCTAGTA
>JABUQX010042385.1:0-2500 GCA_015478945.1 Trachelipus rathkii | reverse complement strand
TCCATAACAAATTGAATAACCAGCAAACAAGAATAGTCCCTGACCCCACTCGCTAATTAATAGTTAAACAACAAATCACCTTTCAACTCAATGTATTCTTACAACACGCTTCTCACTTCGTCATAATATACTTTGTCGATGCTATCTCACAAGAATACACCAACACCAGTATATTCCAATAACACCTGGCCATAGAGCTTACCATACTATCAAATCATACGCCTGTTTTCAATCCATATACAAATACAATTCTATCCACTTCTTCCTCATTTTCTCCAATTCATGTTCCAATGTAAAGATTTGACCACACATCCATCTAACCATTCAAACACGCTCTGTTCTATCACAAGCAGTTCCTTAAGGCTCACTCGACGCAATTTATTTCGACCAAATACCAGAAAATATCTTCCTGACTACACTAATAAACTAATTCCACTAC
This sequence comes from Trachelipus rathkii, assembly GCA_015478945.1. Classification (NCBI taxonomy): domain Eukaryota; kingdom Metazoa; phylum Arthropoda; class Malacostraca; order Isopoda; family Trachelipodidae; genus Trachelipus; species Trachelipus rathkii. The sequence continues at coordinate 2,061 of JABUQX010042385.1, read as the reverse complement.
TAATTATCTAGTGCACTTTATCTCACACTTACCCTTAATGTAAGGTACTGATTACTGCATCTCCTCCAATTCCCTCAGAACATATACACATCCATTAAAACTATTTTGTTACACATTCCAAATACCAACAATCACATCTCTCCCCTCTCGTTCTTGATCATGTCACACTAGTAATCTTCCTTCTGCCATCTGCAGAGATTACATTCTCCAACTTCTCGCATCTACCCATAACCTCCTCCTTACTAATGACCATCCCCAAACATTACCTATTCCTTCTTGCACCTTCAAACCCTACACAGATTCACTTCACCTCTCATTACTGCCATGTTATGAGATATTTCCGAAGTCGTTACACCCACTCAAGTCACATGCATGATCCACAGTTACGAAAGCACCTCCCTTTCAGTATATCCTAGGCAATTCCACCCTTATTCTTAGTATATACTATAATACATATATATATAATATAAAATATATATAGAATTATATACTATATATATAATAATGTATATTATAAAGGGATTTATTAGCTTGACCGGAGTGGTCAATTGGCTTTCAACATTTAAAGAAAGTTGAACAAAATGTAACGGACTAAAAAGTAACGGGAAAAATACGCCACAGTTATCGGTTGTTACATGAAAAACAAGTAACCGATCCTTATACTACCAGTACTCCAAAAAAATAGCTTCCGTAGTAACGAATCGGCCCAAAACTGACTTGATATAATATATTAATAATTATTATATATATATACTATACTATACTATATATATATAATTATATTATATAATATTAATATACTTATATATTATATATATATATATATATATATAATACATAATATATATATATATATACATATAGTAATATATATTAGCCAATAAAAAACTTTAAATAAAGAAGATGTGGCAGTAGGAGCATGTTTTAATGCCTATATATGATTTTTTTTTTTTTTTTAAACTTTTTTATCTTCGGCCCATTTTTTTAATTCAGTACATATTCATGAAAAATAACATATTTTTTATTAATATAATTTTGTTAATAAATTTAAAAACAATCTTTTACCTCACTCCTCCCAAGATGAAATGGCTGGATTATCCTCTACTTTTGTATAGTAATATTTGTGAAAAATTCACAGTCAACCTACGAGTAAAAAATTATATATATAATATATAATATATATATATATATATATATATATATAGATAATAATATGTCTATAATATATATACACCGTATAAATAGATTAAATTATAATAATAATATAATATAGTAATTATATATAGATATTATATATATAATATATATATAATATATAATATAGTATTATATATATATATTATATAAATATATATATATATAATTATATATATATAATTATATATATTAATAATATATATAAATATATAATATAATATATACCGGTATATCATATATAATAATATATATAATATATATATATATATATATATATATATAAAATATATTTATTATATATAAATATTTATATATATATATATATATAATATATATTTATATAATATATATATATTAATATTATAGATATATATATATATATCGTAGTAAATATAAATAATAATTTATATATATATATATAATATACTAATATATATATATATATATATAATATATATAGTATATATGATATTATATATATTATTAGTAGTATAAATATATATATATATTATATTAAAAAATATTTATAATATATATATATTTATATAATTATAGATATTATATTAATATATTATATATATAATATATATATAATTATTATATATTATTAATAATATATAATTAGTCAGTATATATATATATATATATATAATATATATATATATATATATATTATTTATATTAGACTAATATAATAGTATATATTTATATATATATATATATATATAGTTATAAAATATATATAATATATAATAATATAGTATATATATATATAGTATAATATATAATTATAATATATAAATAATAATATATATTATATATATCTCCAGTGGCGACTCATACTTTTACTACTCATCTCGCTTG
>JABUQX010042383.1:20000-23578 GCA_015478945.1 Trachelipus rathkii | reverse complement strand
GATAAACTTCCATTTGAAGAAAAAGGTTCTGATCCGAAATTATTCATCAATATAAATTATCAAGATATAGCCATATGTAAAGCTGCGTCTTATATTCTATGACAATTACAAGAATCTTTCCATTCAGTTGTTGAGGTAGTATTGCTAAGTTCAAGTTTATAACAAATGTATTCCGTATTCCATAAGGAAATGGGAAGAATGATAAGACATATAACAGAACCTCATAGACACGAGCATATAGTAATAGAGTCCAGGGCTTCCTATTTCGGTGAGTAAGACGGAGTATGAACCTACATGTGCTCACGTTCGCTTTCTATATATATATATCTCTTGAGTTAGGAGAAGTTTTTGTCTTATTTCCTAAAACTTTAATGTATGAAGTTTTATTATTATTGGTAGACGTGAGACTCCGCGAGGATAGGCGTGAGAGGCGCGAGAGAGCCGCTCGCACACATAGCATTACGAGAGTGATCGCGAGGAAATGCTCATCCTGTGTGGAGATCGACGATCACGGCATCGCGTGACCTAAGCATCAGCAAATTGAAATAGAAATATCATTCTATGCTAGTTCTCATCCACTATTTGCTCATTCATGACTAATAAATGCTTGAAATGTCTCCAAGAGGTTCGTATATATCGGGAGACATTACACTCGTGAAAAGATTAGTATAGGTAGGAGAGATGTTCGAGAATGTCCAAAAAGAATATCGTTCCCACAGATTCGAAATCGAGTTATGGATACGATATGAGAGAATAAGGCAATGTACTCAGAGATATGTGTTCATCTCTCTCAGTCTGTCATACAGAGTTAGCGACGTGGAGAGAGCCGTTGCACAGACATATTCGTAATAAGAGAGAGGAGAGCCAGATTCTCTTCTAGCTAAGAAGTAGTATCGCAGGTATGTATATTATGGCAAGAAACGAGAATACACAGCTCTATATGGGATTTGTTTAATAGTACACAAAATGGGCATTCGGGTTTTTTTTTTTGTAGTAACCAGCAACTATTATATATATATATATATATATATATAATATATATATATATATATCAATATATATATAATATATATATCTACAATATACAATTATAACTTATAATATTATAATAGTATATACACTTCAGATCAAATTTCCTGAGATTTTTTTGGTAGCAAATGTAAGGCATATATACATATATACTATTATATATATATTATATATATACTATATATATAATAATAATATATATATAGCTATATATAACTATATATATACCCTACCCCTCACACATCAATATATATATATATATATATATATATATATATATACTTTGAAAAATACTTTTTTTATGATGAAAGGTATAGAGTATTTATTTTGTTAAAAATTATATGAATTTTTATTTTCAGTGTTTGTTGAAAGATGGTGTCGTCTAAGAGGAAATTTACTTTTTTATTTCAAGTCCAAAGATTATTGTTCTGATCCAGTTGGAGTTTAGCTTCTTGAAAACTTTTCAAATTGTTAGAAAGACAAAAGTTGAACAACTACCACACATACGTTTACCTCTTTGATAGTAGCATTGACCCAACAATAATTTCTAGTTTATCAGTATTGTATATTCGAATATGCTTTTCCATAAACTAATGATGTTAATTTCCCAGTTATTTTTTTTTTTCTTCCAAAAAATATAGGAAAACATATTTGACATAATAATATATAATATATATATATACTATATATAAATATATATCACAATTTAGGAAATACATATTATTCACTATATAATAATAATATTATATAATTAAAAATATAATCTAATAATATACACCTTACTATACCTACTATACTATACATATATTCTGTGTTTATTATATAGGTAATTAGCCCAATATTGTGTTTAAAGTACAAAACTTTTCTTCATTTTTTTCAGTATACATACCAAGGCAAAGTAGTGCATATTACTTTCTGCCGCACTAAGCGCAAAGGAAGAAAGCGCATCATGGGTCAGCTAATACAAAAAGCTTCTATGACTTACATGAAGTCCCAGGTGAGGCTGTGGTGATATATAATACTATAGTATAATAATATATATACTATATATATCTATAACTATATATAATAATATATACTATATAACTAACTATATAATAATACTTATACTTTTTTTATTATATATATACATTCTATACCTATATATTATATATAATACAATAATAATACTACTAACTACTAATATACTATATAATAATACATTATATTTACCATTCTAATATATACTATATAATATATATATATATCCTATACTATATATATATATACTATACACCTCATATATATATCTATTATATATATATGTATATATATATATATATATATATATATATATATAGTATATTATATATATATATATATATATATATATATATATATATATATATATATATATATATATATAATATATATATATATATATATATATATATATAAATATATATATACGGTATATATATATGTACACTGTATATGCCATATAATTCTTCATACCTTAAAGACAATGGTACACTAAAATAAAATGAAATTCACATATTAGTATTCTCCCTTCCTTGTAAGATAAATTGTTTAATTTTTACTTTTAGATTATAATAATTAATTAATTCAACATTTTTACTGAATGGACTCGGTGTTGGAATAAAGGTTTTTTTTTTTTTAATTATCCAACTAGTGGTGTACCAAGTCCAGAATTTCAGATCAAGTCTGAGTCCAAACTCAAGGAAGTCAAAACTTTCAGATCCCATTGTCATAAAATATAATAAATTATTGAATCAGATATTTTTTGCATGTAATAATAATACAGTAATTTTTTTTTTTTTTTAATTTTTACATTACAATGGGAAATGTGAATTTAGGTAGTAGACCCATATATAAAATATTGTTTAACTAATAAAATTGTAATATAGCATGTGGTGTTCCAGAAATTAATTAAAGTTGCCTTTTCCTGTTAATACTTTCAATTAGTAAAATTTAAAAAGACAGTTACACTAGCTATAACTAGATTAGACTACATCAGAGATTGTTCAAATGGAATGAGGGACCTCTCGGGGTATCATTCTCAGTTCTTATTTTCGTAAAATAAATTTACTAGAATAACTTATACAATATTCTGTAGTTGATATGTTGTTGATTGATATAATATTCTTTAGTTGAATGCTGTTGATTGTGAACTTTGGTTTTCTAATCCAAGTATCTTCAGGTTATGTTAAAAAAATTGATAAACCTCTATAAATCACTGGTGGAATGATTGAAAACCTATGGTTTAAATTTTTCATTTAACAAAACCAATTGTTATGTCTTGTATAAGATGTTCTCTAAATGATCCTTATCAAGTAACCACTTATGGGAAAAAAATCAAATGCACAACTTCACAAAAAAAAAATTTTGCCTTTATTTATATTTTGATCAAGGTTAACTTGGAAATGTATATGTTAAAAATATTAATGGTAAGGCAGTGAAAGCCGTGAATCTTATAAAATATTTGGAAATTAGAATTGAGGAGCAGTTAGGTTTCTATTGCTTCTTTATAAAACTAAATTGCATTGTCA
>JABUQX010042383.1:10000-17500 GCA_015478945.1 Trachelipus rathkii | reverse complement strand
ATTATGAGCTTTAAAAGCTTGAATTCACTCCTGTGAATTTATATACTGCTCCAGGTGATATTAAATTTTAAGGTGTTCAAGACAATGTACTTATCCATTTAAAGAAGTTTATTATCAAGTGTTCCTGTAAATGTTAAATCTTGCAAGTGATTTGACATATAATCTATAACCAATATTCCATATTCGTCACTCACAGAAAAAGTGTAGTAAATAGTTGTTTTGAACTTTGTATTTTAAAGAGCTATTGTATTCGTGCTAATCTTTGTGAATACCATTCTCAATCCGATAAGTTATATGTGAAGAATATCTTGTCGGAATATTACGATCTATTTTAAAAGCTTGAATTTATGTAGCTTATATTTGCAACGAAGAAGAATAAATCTCGATAAACCCAGGAATTGTTTCTTGAAAAACATTAGTCTCTCTCTCTCGCTCCGTCCAAGGATCACGCATTGAAAATAATTATTGATTCTTTCATGCTTGTATTATAATTCACCAATTCTCGTATGCATTACTTAACTATTTTGTAACCTTAAGAAGAATTATAGTTTTATAGTTTAACCTTTTATTATTTTATATTTTATTTTGCAAATCGTATAACTCTATTGAAAAGGGAAAGTAAATGGGCAAATATATGTATGTATATATGTGGGGATTTTTAAAGAATTTTAAAAAATTAAATAAATAATAAATTAAAGGATTTTAATAGATAATTAAAGTTTTTTAACGGGTGTAATTTTAAAGAAAAAAAGGAAAAGAAAATAAGGAAAGGGAGGGAAGGGGGAAGGGGGGAGGAGGAAGAGGTGGGGGAATAGATATAAACTGATAGTGTGGGGTTTAATCTTTTATTATTTTATATTTATTTTAACGTAGCTTTATTGTTATCTGTTCGCGGCGTGTATCTGCGGTGAGCCGAGCGGTCTGGTGGCCTTACGGTGTGGGAAGTACTTAAGGTGGAAGGTGTCCCACAAAGCAGTGCCAGCGCTGATTGATTATATATAGAAGTAGGGAAAGAAATGGGCAGGAGAGTGGTAATAAGCTGGGGTGTAATGAACAGTAGAGAGGGGTAAACGAAGGGATTTTGACAGAGGGAGGAAAGTAGGAGCTGATGTTTGAAGAAAAAAGGTTGGATGTGCTAGGGATAACAGAAACCTAAGTTGAAGGGAAAGAGGGAGATTGATTTTGGAAAATACAAGGGTATGATATCAGGGCGTGAACCGAAGGAGTGAGGGAGCGAGGGAAGCGGGGGGAAATTAGTTATGAGAAAGAGATGTGGAAAGGTGAGGTGGTGTAACCCAGGTGAGTTCTAGGATAATGTGGGTAAAAGTGAAATTCGGGGGGGAAATGTGGGTTTTTATATGTGCATATGCACCAGTGAATGGAGCGAGGGAGGAGGAGAGAGAAAGATTTTGGGGAGAGCTGAATGAGTGTTGGGAAAGTTTCGGTGGTAAATGAAAAAAATTGTCTATTGGAGATTTGAATGCAGGAGTGGGAAGGGAGGTGGTGGGAAGATAATAGGACCAATTGGGGTAGGGGAGAGGAATGCTAATGGAGAAAGTCTGATAGAGATTGTGTGTCGAAAGAAGAATGATAGTGGGGAATACTTGGTTCAAAAAAAAGGTGGAAAAATCATAAAGCTATACATGGAAGAGTGAGAATAACGGGGGAGAGGGCCGATACTAGATTACGATGGTGTTAAAATGGGAAGGATAGAGGTTAGATATTTGAGAACTGAAATGGTTATTTAGAGCGGCGGGAGGGGGATATCGGAATCACTATTTGGTGGTTGGCTAGGATAAGGTTGGAGGAGAGGTGACGGTAGGGAAAGGGGGAGAAAAGAGGAGAGTTGAAGTGATAAAGGTGAAAAAATTGGAGGAGACAGTGTGTAAGAGGGAGTTTAGGAGAGGTATGGAGGATAGGTGGAGAAACGTGAGAGGGACGGGAATGGGGGAGGTGGAGGGGAGGATGAGATTTAAAGAAGCAGTATGTGAAGAGGCTAGAAGGGAATGTGGGAGAAAAAAGGGTGGGTGCAAGCAGAAGGAAAGGAGTGGAATGGTGGAGTGAGGAGGTGAAGGAGGTGGTGAAAAAGGAAAAAGGAGGCTTATTTGAAATGGTTGGGAAGTAGGAGAGAGAAGATAGTTGGGAGGAATATAGAAGGGTTAGGGTGGAAGCAAGAGTGGAAGCAAAGAGGGCGAAGAGAAGAGCAAAATATGAGTATGTGTTTGTAGAAAAGTGACGGAAAATTTTGAATCGGGGAGTAAGATTTCTGGAAAGAAGTAATTAAAAAAAAGAAGAAGGAAGAGGGTTGGGGAGAGGATTAAGGGAGGAGATGGGGAATGGATAGGGGGAGAAGATAGGGTGAGGAAGAGGTGGGGGAGTATTTTAGTGGACCTATTGAATGAAGGTGGTGAGGTAGGGGAGGTAAAGAACATGCAGGAGGTGAGGTATGGGGAATTGAAGTGGGGAGCGGAGGGGAGGATGAAATACAAATGGAGGAAATTATTAGGGCCCTTAATAAGGAAAAAAAAGGAAGCTGCAGGTCTGGATGGAGTTGAGAATGAAATGTTGCAGAAGGGATCGTATTAGGGTGGAGGAATGGCTGCATAGGTTATATAACATATGTTGGAGGAGTGGTGAGGGACCACAGGATTGGGAGGATGGTTGTTTGATTCCCCTGTATAAGGAAAGGGCGATAGGATGAATGTGGAAATTATAGAGGTATATGTCTTTTAAGTGTGGTAGGGAAAGTGTACGGAAGAATACTGATTGAGAGATTAAGAGGTTTAACGGAGGGGATAATGGGGGAAGAACAAGGAGGATTTAGGGAGGGAAGAGGGTGTGAGGATCAAGTGTTTACACTAAAGATGCCTGTGGAGAAAAGTATAGAGAGGAAAGGGAAAGGGTATGGGTGTTTTTTAGATTAGATTTAGAGAAGGCATATGATAGAGTGAATAGGGCGTTGAATTGTGAGGGTGTTGGAGGAAAAGTTGGGGGGGGGGGGTAATTTAGCCTTCATATTAGGGCTGTTTATAGGAATAGTAGAATTGTGTCGTTGAGAGTGTTAGGAGGGAGAGTTGAGATGTTTAGGATGGTGTGTGGATTGAGGCAGGGGGGTGTAATGTCGCCGTGGCTATTAAATTTGTTTCTTGAGACTGTTTGCAGAGGAATGGTGAGGGTGGGGGGCACGGTGGAATTGATGAATGGAAATGATAGAAAGGAAGTGAACATGATACTGTTGGCGGATGATACTGCCCTAGTGGCGAAGAACGCGGAAGGGCTGAGTATTTGGTGAAGGAGTTTGAGAGAATGTGTTGACAAAAGGGGGCTTAAATTAAATCCAGGTAAGAGTAAAGTTGTTAGTGTTTCTTTGAGGAGGAGGAAAAAGTGAGAGCGGGGAGGGGTTAGAGTTAGAGTAGGGATTTGTTAGTATTGGAAGAAAAAGATTTTAGATTTTTTAGGGTGGTAGGTAAGGGGGGAGGATGAAGGAGGAGATAGAACATAGAGTAGGTGAAAGGGAATGAGAGCTTTGAGTGGTCTCTGAGAGGAATATGGAAAGGGGGGGATCTATCACAGAAAGTTAAGAAAAGTATGTTTGAAAAAATCTGTGTACCAGCGGTGTTGTATGGGTGTGAAACGTGGGGGTTGAATGCCAGGTCCAGGAAGAAGTTGGAAGTATTTGAGATGAAGGGGTTGAGAGCGGTTTGTGGGGTTAGCAGAAGGGAGAGGATTACGAAAAGAGGGTGGTGAGGGAGAGATGTGAATGGAGAAAGGAATGGTCGGTGGGAAGAGCGGAGAAGGATGTTAAGATGGTTATGGGCATTTAGTGAGAGATGGAGGAACAGAGACGTGGTAGAAGGTTTGGGAGGCGGAGGGATAGGAAGGAGAGCGAAGGGCGCGAGACCAAGAAGGAGGTGGATGGATGGAATAAAGGAAGATGCGAGAGGAGGGATTGAGGGAGGAAGAGAGGTAGGGTGCTGGCGAAGGGATAGAAGTCGGGGTGGAGGAGTGAGGTGAGGCGAGAGGAGGGGGGGTGTGAATGAGGGAGGCTGTACGCACCACTACCCCGCTCTCAAGCGCGACGACAACAAGTGTAAGGTGAAATACAAATTAAATAAATTAAAAAAAATATTATATATAATATATATATATATATATATAATATATATATATATATATATATATATATATATATACTATATATATAAATATATATATATATTATTATATATATATATATATATATGAATTTCCATTGCATGAGATTTAGGTTTCAATTTCATTTCATCTATGAGGCTTCTATGGAATATTATTTTGGTTGTAAGCAAGCAAAAACTAAAAAACCCAAAGGGTTTTTTCCGTGGGAAAAAAGTATATAAATATATATATATATTATATATATATACTAATATATATATATACTATATATATATATATATATATATATATATATATATATATATATATATATATATATATATATAATATATATATATACGGTATAATATATATATATATATATATAGGTATATATATATATATATATATATAATATATTAAATAAATATATTATATATATATATACTAATTATATAATATATATATATATATATATATATATATATATATATATATATAATATATATATATATATATATATATATACATATATTATATATATATTATATATTATTATATATATATTATATAATATATATATAATATAATATATATATATTATATATATTATATATATATAGCTATTAATATATAAAGGTTGGCCAAGCTCTGGGGATTTTTGCACCTCCCACAGCCATTTTTTCTCACCACAGGTCCATATTCAATGTGCATTGGGCACGCACATAATTTTTAAATCGCACCACATTGGCTGTGTGGCACGAATTCATACCATGTGATGCTGTTAATACCTCCGTGCAGTGGCGTCGGCTACCCTATAATATCAATATATATATATATATATTATATATATATATATATAACTATATATTTAAATTATATTATATATATATATCAACTATATATATATATACATATGATATTATTATAATATATATATATATATATATATATATATAAAGGAAAGGCGATTACATTTATACACTGCTTAGCCTATTCCTATAGTTCTTTATTTATGGTGTAGAAAAGCTCTTGACTTGTACATAATAAGCTACATTAACATTGTATAACATTTTTTTTTTGTACTCCTTGTACTATTATTATTTCTGACAATTGACATTTTACTCCTTGCATTTTCATGTGGTATGAAAGAATTTCTAAGAAGACCCTTGATTCTTGTTTGTTTTTAAATAAATATATACGTACATTACTTACATATTAATAATTTGTTACAGATTTGTGTAAACCTCCTTTTTTTGAAATGTCCATTTCTTGTGATAATTTGCGTTGTGATAGTAATGGCGTTCCTCCAAACCCAAGAGTTACTATTTATATTTCAAAGTCGCCGTACAAATCGTGGATTCTTTATTTTCAAACAGAAGTTTTAGAGGTATGTCTCTTGTATACTCATTTAGTGTTCTATGAAAAAAAAATTTTTATAATCATTTTATTGTAGTAGATGGGTAAAATTATTTTTGTTGTTATCAGAAATTTTGATCTCTATCCCTTGTCTGTATTAAAGTATTGAAATCCTTGTAATTTTGAATTTCTTGGCATTTTTGATATTTATTAACATTTTTAACAGATTTAAATTTAATCCAGTAAAGTTAAATATAAATATTAAAATTAAGATGATTTTTATTTTTTTTTATTTGCAATTATTTATATACATTTAGCAGTGTATTTTTTGTATGCATTTATTATTATTATTATTATTATTATTATTATTATTATTATTATTATTATTATTATTATTATTATTATTATTATTATTATTATTATTTGATTAAAAATAAGAAAGGTTAAACTGAAATGCCATCCTAAACTAACTAATAATAGTCACAGTTACACGAACATTATATGAACAGCTGAAGAAGATCCAATTTCTCGAAAGTAATGTTCTTTGAATTTCTTGTTACATATGTATGTAACTATTTACAGTCCAATAAATAAGTACTAATTTAAATACATAATAATAAAGCAAATCAATAACTCTGATATTCGGTTGGGGTTAAACACACCCCACTATCAATTTAAATAAAGTATACTTAGGAACAGTTACCTTTACCACATCCAAGATAGTGGTTCTTGCTTTACCACCACCCCTTTTCTACCTAGTAAACTTAAACTTAAATAATGACTTCAAAGGCCAATATAGGCACCTTACTTATTGGGAATATCTGTAGAAGAGAAAAAATAAAAGTCAGTATACTCATAGAAAGAGGAAATAAAGAAACATATATATACACTTATCCTATCATGCAATAAGAAGACGACCCTGAGCAGCATTTCAACCCTTTGTCTCATCATTCTGTCTGTAAGCAAAATGTTAAGAAGCGACAAGCATGCTGAAAGAAAAAAAAAGAATATTATTATTATTATTATTATTATTATTATTATTATTATTATTATTATTATTATTATTATTATTATTATTATTATTATTTGCAGAAAACAAGCAATCCATTATTTCTTACCACAGTCACTTTTAGGCATTGTGATGGAATAGATAGTGACACCAAGCTATGCTTCATTGCATCTGATGTTAAAGAAAAGGTCTCTGATACTTATTCCCATTTGGGTAAAACAATGGTTAGTTATGTTAAATCATTGAATTTATTATTGTTATTATTATTATCATTATTATTATTATTATTATTATTATTATTATTATTAGTAGTAGTAGTAGTAGTAGTAGTAGGAAAGATGCCTATGGATTAATTAGGTTTGAAATAATGCAAATAGCATGAAGATAAACAAGAACTATTTTAACTTGAAAAATGCTACAATGAAGGTAAGCACTGCAATTAAAGGGTTAGAAAATATGTCGATTTATGTTAACAAGAAAAAGTTAAAGAAAACAATTAAATGTTAAAAGTCATATAAAAGATGAAGAGGGCAGGAAAGAAAAGCCTTCCTTTAATATATATATATATATATAATATATATTATTATATATATATATATATATATATAGTATATATATATATATATATATATATATATATTATATATATATATATATATAGATATATATATATATATTCTTCTTCTTCTTCTTCTTCATTTTCCTTATATTTTCCAAGAATGGGAGTAAGGTTGCGCGACGGGCATCGGAAAAGAAAAGCAGTAGAAGAACATGACACAAGTCGGAAAAGAAAGCCCGCCTTACCGCCCCCTCAGTACCATTAATTAGTGGGAACCATCGCAGTCAGAAATCCACCCTAAAGCTTATGGGACAGCGATGGACCCTCACTATGGTAGATCGGTCAATGTAAGGGTTCATCCTTGGCCCAGGTGGGCCACAACCTACCCCCTCACAAATCCCCCCATTTCAACTCCTGTTTATAACACCTTTTCTTTCTG
>JABUQX010042383.1:0-5000 GCA_015478945.1 Trachelipus rathkii | reverse complement strand
TTGACAGCATTTAAAAAAAAATAGAGAGAGCACTCAAAAAGTATTTAAAGGTCATTGTCATTTTTTGATTTGTACTTATGTATTGTATTTGTCTTTAAATGTCATCATCACCACTACCATCATCACCCACCTTCTCTCCCAAGACTGGGGGGTAAGGGCACAAATTGCACCAGAAGCAGAATAAAGTAGTAGATTTAACTCATGACGCAACGTTCGAAAATTTAAGCCCAGCCTTACTCCCCCTGTATACCTTTTAGTGAGAACTGTCGCAGTCAGAAAATCTTACCTTAGAGCTTTCACGGACCGCAACAGACGGCGTCACTATGCTCATCTCGTCAAGCATTAGAAATAAAAAAGACATAATAAGAAGCCACATAGCTCCTTTATATTCAGAGACATGTCCCTAGTCAAAGCCAAACATGAGGAGATTCTACCAATAACAATACAAGGTGGTTCAAATGCTTATCCACAAAGCAAACAACCATATGGAAACTTGCAAAGGTAAAACTTACATAGTATACACAAAGTTTACAATTAAAAAAAAAACCATTATGATTGTCTAAAATATCGTGGCCTAAACACATACTACAAGCTTTGAAGATAACAATATAAGTTATTCTGTGAATATAGGGTAACATGCAGTTTAACCTTTAATTAATACTGTTTAGCTAAAAATCACTGCAAGATTGGTCTATTGAATAGATCAAATTAAAATGTATACATATATGATACCCAAACCATGCATATACCTATTTATTCAATCCTTTCTTAAATATTGCAATCAAGTCACACTCAATAATTTTTATTTAATTTTTACCATTTTCAAAATTTTTAACAACCCTTTTACTGAATGAATGTTTTCTTTTATATTGAGATGGCATGCTTTCTTCTTAATTTTCTTCCCATGCACCCTGAACCTCCCGTCCTAATGCTCTACTATGAAGAATTTATTATTCTCTGTATTTCAATTTACTTAAATAATTTTATGTAATATATGTATCATTGTCCTTTCTGAGAATAAATCTCCTTTTACTATCAGAAATCAATTCCTTAACTCCTTTAGCCACTGTCATTTAGATATTACCTTAAACTCAGAAATTTAACCCCCCTCTTTTTGTTTTTTGGGCCCCTCATCTACATTGCCACACTCTCTAGCATAATCTAAGTCTTCTTTATATATAAATAAGGAGCTCACAAACTGTGCACAATACAATAATCTAGCCTAACATAGCTATTATACAGTTTAAACTTATAACCTCCTTGCTCTTGTAAACAACATTACGATTTATTTTGCCCAGCATCTTATTAGCTTTATTCCTTACTTTCCAAACATGATTAGCTACTTTCGAATTAAGCTTAATAATTATTTACACCTTCAAATCTTTATGCTTGGTCACAGCGCTCAAGCCATCCCACCATTCATATGTAGTAAAATTTTATTTGAAGTATACCTAGAGTGTGAAGAAACCTTACAATTTTTGATACGATAAATTCATTTTAGCAACTTATCTGCCCACCCATAGAAAGTTTATCAGATTCATTTTTGGAATTCTTATACATTTCCTTCACTATCCTAACTTGTATAGATAGCCACTTATTGGCTAGATCTTGCAATACTTACAAACTTTCTGCATGGCTATCCACCACTCTCAAACCCCTCATAGGTAACATAGTGCCCCAGCCACTGAACCCGATGGACAACCACTCTTCACTATTGACCATGATGACTTATTGCCATTTAGTTGTACACACTGTTTTCTATTTCACAACCACTCTTTAATCCAACCATGTGCCACTCCACGCAATAACTTCTTCATCAGCCGCATTAAGGGAACCTTATCAAAAGATTTGCTAAAGTCTAAATATACAATATCAAGACTTTAGCAAAGCTTTTGATAAGGTTCCCCACATAAGGCTGATGAATTTATAGCAAGTCAAGGTAGGGTTCATCCCTTGACCCAGGTGGGCCACAACCATACCCCCTCACAAAACCCCGCCATTCACTCCTATTATGCACCTTTCTTCTCGCCTCTGCCAAACACACATTTCTCTCCTCCAGGCATTCCTTTACTGACTCAATTCACTTTTTCCTCAGTCTCCCAGCTGGTTGATTCCCAGCACACTCACCACTATACGTCCCCTTAACCAACCCACTATCATCCGTCCTTCCACATGACCAAACCTCAATGTACTTCATTTATTCTCAGTTACCCCTTTCTTCACACCACACAACTCCTTTTAATTCATTCATTCCTCATTTTCAATCTCTCACACCTCACACCTAGCAGCCCCTAAGATTGTCCATCGACCACATTGTCCACTAAAGATTATAAACCTCTATCTCCAGACCCATAGTCTCGAGCTACGGTAGTACATTAACAGCAGGTAACAAACATACCCTCACGTAAAACCTCAGCACACTCAAGACTTAGTCCCTTTACATTCCGCCAATGATTTAGATTTGCACCAGCACCTTCTGCCATTCAAGCAACTTTCTTACTTAAACCAAATCATCCACATACAATAGGGCACCCTCCACTTTCTTTTATTCCATTTTTCTCCATCATTCTAACACCTCCCCTTGCCACCCCACCCTCTAATTCTTTCATAACCCATCCAAATACAAATTGAATAACCAAGGTGACATAACACATCCTGCCTCACTCCACTATTAATACTAAACCAATCACTGTTGACACCATTTAGTTCCTATACATGCTTCACTATCGTCATTCATACTTTTGATTCCATTCGAAGCCTACCACCAACACCCACCATAGAGCCTTCCATAGAGCTTTTCCTTATTAATCCTGTCATACGCCTGTTGCAAATCCATAAAAACCTAAGTACAATTTATCCTTCTCTATTTCTCAATCATTTGTTTCAATGTAAAGATTTGATTCCACACAATCCTATTCCACTCTGCTACAGTGCAGCCTTTTCTTCACAATCAGTTCCTTCGATCACTCGATGCCCTGCACTCTTGCGACCAAAGACACCAGCATTTATGCTTCCCTACCCACCACCCCACTGCGATAAACTAAGTCCGCCTATAATGTCTCAGTGTCTCCTTATCCCCCTACCTTGAGTGATAAGGGGTACTATTAATACTCTCCTCCAATCCCTGGAACCATACTCTCCATAAACGCTTTCACACAACTTCCAAATCCAATCAATAACCATCTCGCCCCTGTTCTTGATTTCATTTCACCAGTAGATTTCAAAACTATACCGCAGATTTAACCATTGCTTCAACTTTTCTCACCTCTAACCCATTACCTCATTTACTAAATGACCTCATCCAAAATACCATTCCTTCTTGCATCATCAAACCCACGACCTAGTTCACTATCACCTCTTCATTACTGCCAGTGTTATGCAGATTTTCAAATGTTCCCTCCACACTCCCCTCACTTCCATTTCATCAGTTACGAAACTACCATCCCTATTCATTATTCTAAGCAGATCTCTTTTATTCTGATTTTAACCTTTCTATATATATATATATATATATAGTATATATATAGTATATATATTTATATATATTATAGTATATATATATTATATAATATATATTATATTGTTTTATTATCTTTTATAGTATTATATAATATATATGTATGTATATATATATACCTATATATAATATAGTAGTATAGTATATATATATATAAATATATTAGTGATGGGCAGACTGAATCGTTGGCCAATACCAATTACCTCATTGATGCTACTGCCGACACCAAATTTTTGAACCGGGTGGCTAATCCCAATAGACCCAGTCACCAATACTTGGAGATTTCTCAGTCAGAAAATATGCACCTACAATTCTTCAGTATTTAAAGATATTCATGTATGAAAAAGACCACCTATTATTTATATTTTATAAAACTTCTCTAACAGAAGTTTCAAGAGCATTAACATATTGTTACTTTTCCTTTTTTTTTTCACATTATAAAGACTGAACAGTTATGACAATTTTGAAACATTACCAATACCTGCCTAAATGCCATACCAATACCCGGTAAATGGCCAATACCAAATACTTTTGGCACATTCCTAATATATAATATATACTATATATATAGTTATATATATATGATATATAGTATATATATTACTATATAATATAGGGTATATATATATATATATATATTATATATATAGATTAGATATCTATATATATATATGATATATATATATATATATATATATATACAGTAAAACTATAAAATGCCCTTCTAAAATGCCCCAAATTGGAGCAGAATTATGGCCCTATATATGCTGCCCCAGGCATATTGCCCAATCCTGAAGTGCATTGTGATTTACCCATCACGAATAGCATATATATATATAAGTCCATATATTATATAATAATAATATATAGTATATATATAGTTAATATATTATATATATATATATATTTAGTATATAGATTATATATATATATATATATATTTATATATATATAATAGTATATTATATATATATATATATTATTATATATAGTATTATATATATATATAGGTAAATTATATAACTAAATTAATATAATATATGTAGTGATTCATATTAATCGTCATCGGCAAAATCGGCATATTTTTCTTCAATCGTCATCGTTAATTTTCTGCCGATTATTTTGCCGGTTAAGTGAGGAAATATTACACCAGAAACTAAGAAAGATTATTGTGTTCTTGCATCATAATTTTAAGAGCTTTAAAACTTTTAAAGTACTTAGAATTTTGTATTGGTCTACCATGTTCGTCGCATATAAAATTTTTTAAATCAATGTTTTGAAGATACTTTACCTATATATTAAAATAACATAAAATATTAAGTTGAAAAATATAAGAAACATGAATGATTTTAATATTAAATAAATCATTATTACACTGGTCTAAAAAAAAAAAAAAAAAAATTCTGGCATGGACTTTTCCAGCCGTTTTATACTAATTCGAGGGGGTTGATTCGAATCTGATCTTCAAGATTTGTTCTATCAC
>JABUQX010042382.1:0-11833 GCA_015478945.1 Trachelipus rathkii | reverse complement strand
TGGCGTGAGACGCTATAGGTATAATATTTCTTGCTATCTCTCTAAAACTAGTAATAACATAACTTTAGATAATATACCCAAATATAATAACGTAATTTATTTTCTTATAGGTTAGGCCAGACTTAGCGATGCACCCTCTTGTGATACTACTTGAGTGCGCGTTCTGGCGTTAAAGGATAGTACTCTCGTAAAAACGCGAGTGATAATAAATTAATAATTAGTTGACTTAATGCGTCTCTATAAATATCCATCTAAGGCTTAAGTACTACGTCAACACCAGTTCTCTTGTGAAGCTCCTCTGTCACCTCAACATTTAAAAGGTAATATACCTATAGAGTAATATAATAAATCATCTCAGATAAAAGACTTTAATTATTTTTACGCATTACCTAGGTCATAAACCATGTGGCATCACAAGCCACAAGTCAGAAAGTCATCACTTGCACATTCATTCCAGGAAGTGCTCGCATCTATAAGTATAGCACTAATATTATATAAAGGTGATACTTAGCGCAGATGGTGAAATCAAGATTCTATTATAAGTCCCAATATCGTATAGGTCTTTTACGAGCATCATAGAGTAGTGTTCCAAATAGAGCGAGCCAACGCGAGTGTAGGAAGGATTATCTAGAGAGATACCATATATCACGACGCGAATAGTGATATATATCATGTGACGTGAGTAGGTCACAGTCTAGCTGCATATTCTCAATGCGGGAGGATGAGAGCACGAGCGTGATGTGATAAGAGACTGAATGAGAGAGTAACTGTGAAGAAGAAGTGAGCATGTATAAGGGTCTTAATAGTCCTCAGACAGTCGGAAAACATAGAACCATACCAACTTAGTGTAATACACTTTGGTTTAGAGACCGAGGCACCGTAGCAAACATTGTGTATGATGTAGTTTCCAAGACAGTATTTTTTTTGTTTATGTTAAGGCGAGAGAACCGTCGAAAGATATTCTGGAGATGAGGAGGGAAAGGAGGATCGAGCGAGTGAGAACTCCCGTACGAGAGTAGAAACTATCGTACAAATTGAGGAGATATCGCGAGAAAAGCGTGTGGGATCAGTGTTTGAATAGACAAGGTTACTCCGAGGTGAGAATAGTATATGAGTCACGATAATAGAGAGATTAATGAAGCGTTTTTACATTATTCGACGAAGACAGTTAAACAAAAAAAATATTTCTAGGAGTGTTAAAGAGTCTCGAAGAGAACACCAGCACCCAGCCAGCGAATATACATATAGGACTCTGCGAAGAAATGAATCCTTAGATCCAATGCCAGCTGACATGTATACAATTGGGGATGACGAGAGTAGGAGTATGAGTGGAGACGCGTAACACTCAGATGTTGAAACGTTGAGCAAGTAACTTTACACTGAGAAAGGGCAATTCTAGAAGTAAAAAAAGGTGCAGAATTGAAATGAGTCGAAGATTGAAGGATGTAGAAAGAACTGGGGAGAGATGAAGGTTGGCGGAAGAATTGAAGGCGCCTCGAGAACCGCAGAACCGAACTGTTTACTAAGAGAGAATAGATAGAAGATGAGGTTACATAATAGTGTCATACTTACATGATCACAAGAATCGTCGAAGGTCCTACATGTGAGTATCGACTGATAGTAAGGTGCATTTAAATGTGCGAAATCCGCTGTGTATAGCGAAGGAGTGTGTTATCATATGTTGGCGTGTACATTCTACATTATTGTTAAATAGATTATGATCGATCGAGTCACGCAAGTATACTCGAGCAGAGCACAAAACAGCTAGTACAGTACACATAGATAACCTTTCGCATATTATAACATCAACTTCAAAAGCATACGTAAGGGATAGTAGAGCAGATTAGACATGACACAAACACACAGTTCCACATACTCACGACAAGCACGGAGCAAACAATCCTAACAAGCAGATACATCTCACTCGTTGCATCGTTTGGCAATAGCGAAGTGACAAACAAGACAGAATAGCAGCGATAGAGGCTCTCTACTACACTGACAAAAGTGACGTAATAAAAGGATGTAGGAATGTTGCTCTTGTAAACTATCATTAGTGAATACGCTTTATTTTTATTCTTATATACAATGTTTATGAATAGTCTATCTATACTCTTCTTTCCTGAAGAAGTGTATTAATTATATAGATTATGAGTGGAGAATGAGATTGCCATCCTAACTGATAATAATCACT
The DNA here is from genome assembly GCA_015478945.1 of Trachelipus rathkii. Classification (NCBI taxonomy): domain Eukaryota; kingdom Metazoa; phylum Arthropoda; class Malacostraca; order Isopoda; family Trachelipodidae; genus Trachelipus; species Trachelipus rathkii. The sequence goes on along the minus strand of JABUQX010042382.1, from coordinate 9,642 downwards.
GAAATCTTCCTCACTGATAGAATAATTCCTCTCTTTATCTCTTCTTACATCTGTATTCATCTTGTTTAATATATTTATCTCTTATATATTAGAATATAAAGTGTCTAGTATAGATGATTATTATTAGAAAAGTTCGTTTCAATCCGACTCTCTCTTCTCTATATAGTCATATCACACACGCTCCAATTACCCTAGATTTATCACAGAAATAGTATCGATCTATGTCTATAACACAGCTTGTGACCGTGATAAGATTATAGCATTACAATCAGCAAGAGAGAGGAAATCCAAAGTGAGGAGCTAGGAAGTGTATTTTTTAGAGTGAACGCGGATAGACCAATTCAGGAATATACTCCGTTCTCACTCTAATTGCTGATGAGATATTTGATGCCAGGTCGAGCCCAACGCGTAACTCCTTCCCCGTAATTCCTTGTGTGATAGTGTGAACCATTAATACTGTATAAGGAATTAGACAAGTATTTATCCCAGATGTAGATTGACCTCGAGTGCGCGAAAGCCAGTAACTAGTCTATTCTGAAAGATAGAAGAAGGGAGAATAATTGAGATTCCAGTAATAATGCGTACTAAGAAATGAGAGTTGAGAAGGGTTTCAAAGATCTAGATAGAATACAGGTTAGAAAGCTATAAGTGGCGATAGTGTAGATAAGATCAGAGCTGGCGTAGCTTTATTTGCGGAACTAGGTTGTACATATGCGCACATACTACAAACAACTGTGTATCAGTGCTTAGGTCTCGAACATTAGAGAAACTAACTTCTTGTGAGCATTCTGTAACGACGAGGATGATCATAGTTCAATGGTGCCAGCATTCAAGTAACAGGCATCACTCCCTTCAAAAAACTCTCGAGGTGAATGTAATGTCACAATTCCTGCCACAAGAACCCTATCCCCTTCCTAACAGAAAACACTCACACAACATACAATAAGATGATTCAGTAGAGCCCAATGACACCTCCGTTGACTTTCGAGACACATTCTAATCTACTATTTTGACAAAAATAGGCTCCAAAGTATGAAGTAAACTTTCAGAGACACCGAGAATATGAAGGCAAGCGAAGAGGAGACAAAAATGTAGAATATCGCAAGAATCGTCTCCTCAGTTGGTTTGAGAGTTTTAGCGAGAGAGATATCAATTGAGAGGAAGTCCTGCAGAGGTATGATTTGACCTTGTATTAGTATGAGACTGTAGAGGCTTTAGTCATAACAGAGTGTCATATCTAGTCATGATCGTTAACATATGAGAGAGGTAGAATACGATAGATTTACGAGGTTAATGTTGGTAAGAGGTTTGAGCTAATTAGAGCTCAGAAAGTAGTTATTAATTTCGAAACCAAGGAGGTTAATAGGCGCACTGTCGTGTTCTATGAAAGTACTCCTGACTTATTTAGCGCGTTCAGTAAGTGTGAGCTTTATCTCTGAGTCAACTATTTCTAGCTGAATGAAATTAAGCGGATGAGAACTAGATAATAACAGAGATACGAGGAATTTTTATATCCACCTCCACTCGAATTGACGCAGTGTGTTCACTCTAGACCGGAATGGCCAGAATAGAGACGTCACTACTATACGAACCTATGGATTAATGGAGTGAGTACAGCGACAAGACTTCTATCGGAAGACAGGAACGAACGACTCGCTTCATCCGAGATAACGATTACAGCATCGCCACCCTGTCTCTGTCCTGAAGCCAGAAGCTGACCGGTGCGACTAGTAAGAGCAAAAGTCTATTCATTCATAAGTGTATAGTTGAGCGGTTATGGCAGCGAGCAAAGCCGCCCCAAATCGGATCCACGAATACACGAAGTTGCACAGAAAGAGACGCAGCAAATTATTTCTTATATGATAAACTATCGGGTATAAAGTATATTGGTAGAATAAGTATTTTATACATACTATAGGAGTAGAGAAATCTGTGAGATAGTACTTCTTATACAAGTATTATAGGATTCCACTAGTAATTTTAAAAGGTACCAAATTTGATACTATAATTTATATAATAAGGGTATTTAAAAATATTATGCCTATAAATAATATATATATATTTATAAACAAAACAATAATATAAAAATATGCTAAGGAGTATAATAAAACGATTGTAATACGAAGCTAGTTAAAGAAATATTATATTATTTCAATATTTTCATTATTTAGTATTATTTAGTTATTTATAATATTATTATTATATTATCTTATTGATATATAATACTTGTAATTAGGAAAATGTAAAATGCTAGTACTTTATTTTAGTATATAATATAGTTACTCACACTATTGTGTAATAAAGTAATATATGAACTTTTAATTGTGAGAGAGATAAAGCTAACTACTCGAGAGTGAGCAGTATAATCAAAGTTGATAGGTATGATTTACTACTATTCTCTTCTATCTCTATAATATAATTCTATCTCTCTCTATATTATATTATATTTTATATATATATATGATATATAGTATATTATATAGTATATAATATAATGTATAGTACTATATATATATATATATATATATATATATATATTATATATAATATATTAGTATAATATAGATATAATAATAGAATCGCAGTTGTTGAGTATTTCCACGTAGCAATCGAAGTGTTTGGAGATGTGTACATGTTTACCATGAAAAATCGCCTAACACAGTGTGTGCGGATTGACTTGGTTTGACCACATTTCTTGCGGACATTTTTTTTATCAGTCATCGACAACACTCGCAAAATGCTTTGTAGTTGATTGAGAAGAAGTTTCAATCAGAAGAGACAAATTATCATTTTCGAAAGAACATCGAAGAAAAAAATGAAAGAAAAGAAAAACGTTGAAGAAATTTCATTGAAGGATTAAGTATTAAAAAAATGAAAAGCAAAAAAAAAAAAAAAAAAAACATTTTATAAGGGAAAAAAAAACTTTAGCACTTTCAATGAAAATTAAAATTTTAGTCCTGAGAGAGAGAGAAGAGAGAGAGAGAGAGAGAGAGAGAGAGAGAGACAAGACTGGAGTGAGAAGAGAGATGAGAGAGAGAGAGAGAGAGAGAGAGAGAGAGAGAGAGTAAGTGTCTTCTTGGTATTAAGTTTAGAGAGAGAGAGAGAGAGAGAGAGAGAGAGAGAGAGAGAGAGAGAGAGAGAGAGAGAGAGAGAGAGAGAGAGAATTGTAATTAAAAAGACGCTTAATATTAATGGACAAGGAAATTGGAATGATATGCAGAGACAGGAGAAAGACAGAGACAAACACTGAACGCTCACTGAGCATATTGAGCGTTGGTTGGGCTCAAACATTAATTTGCTCCTCAGTGCATAATTTTTCGGAGCTTTCACACCTCACTGAAAAATAAAGTGGTTATTTCAGGCGAACTCTCTGCCCTACACATGGAATGGCTGACAGGCCTGTCAAGTAGACACTCTTTCACCCTTCACTTTCGGAGCATGCTAAAAAGCACACGCCAAAATACCTTTTCTTTTTTAGCTAGTTCAAGATGGTGATGGATCGTAGATGAATGATAGAAGGAATGGGTAATAAGTTATAACTAACAACTTTAGTTAAAGACTAAAAATTTACGCTAAAATATATAATTATCTTCCTCTCTTGTTTATGTGGTTAAGCAAAAATATTATTTCATTTATCGTACAAGAATGAAAATTGAGCCGTAATTACATATTCTCGTCTCTCTCAAATACAATCACAATGATATAAGAGATGTTGAGACTCGTACCTCACATTAAAAAGCGTATTCACCAAGCATATTTTACCTCACATCTCATTCTCTCCTCTCTATAACTCTCTCTCTTTACCTTTCTCCCATCCTCATCACCTAACTCATTGTGGACCATATCACAACCTCTCTATTATCTATTTCAGCTTTACTCATACTCTTTCTCTCTCTCTCTCTCTCTCTCTCTCTCTCTCTCTCTCTCTCTCTCTCTCTCTCTCTCTCTCTCTCAAAGCTCTTGGGAACATTATCTTGATTTTATTATATGCTGTGAATAACCCATTTCTTCAAAAGTGATCTTTATTCTATACAAATTTGTATTTATTATTTATTAATTATATATTATATTATTATTATTATTATTACTTTATTATATAAAAATGTAAATCTAAAATATATTATTTAATAATATTTTTCCAAATAATTATATTTTTTTTATAAATTTATAATTAATATATTTATTCATCAATTACCGATAGATGTACGTATATATATCATTACCTTTTTTTTTTTTAGTAAAAAAAATGTATATTTTAATAATACAATTAACAAGCATAAATTTTACCAAGGAATCGATATGTATACCATCATATTTAGAGTTTAAGTTTTCATTCACTTATTTACGATAAATTACTCAATACCTAACGGTCTAATCTTATTATTATTTATAATATAGTAAATTATTTTAATAATATTTCATTTTTTATCTATAATTAAATACATATTATTATTATTGTATTTTATTATACTCCCAGATTAGTGTATAGAGATTATATTATATTATTATTATGATATTATTATTTATGTGACCTTACATAAAGCATTTAACCACTTAAAACTCACTCTTTAAATTCAATATTATTTTTTTATATTATCATAAAAATTTTTGAGATAATAAAATATTATAAATTTATGAGTGTTAGCATGTAATCTTAGATATATTAAATACTTATCTGAAAAGAGTAATTATAAACTAGCTATTTAATTAATATATTTCATTACTGTGGAATTATTATTATTGAATTTATATTACTTGTTAGTTTTAGTTAATTATTACTTATTTACACTAACATCAAATAATAACAACAAAATAGTAAAAGAAAATATAAATATCATTAAATATATTAAAACAACTAACAATAGTTCTTATTTTTTTGTTCTAATAATCAGAACACTATGTTTCTTATATAATATCTTTTCAGTCCATAGATGCACAGGAAGAGAAGGTCAGTCATATAAATAAAAGAATAAATTCTTATTAAACTTCAATATATATATATACTCTAAATAAAAAAAATATATGTTTTTGCTATAGTATTTTAAATGTCTTACATTGTCGAATATCATAAAAATTTTTATCAAACTTGTATGACGGATAAAATGTACTGAAATTTACTTTTCTTCTCTATAAACATATATATTCTAACCAAAACAAAATAGTTAGTGACATTAAATATATATAATATTGAATATATTCATTTATACTTACCATATATATATAATACATAGATATTATATATATCATATAAACAGCTTATTTTACATAATTAATATCCGAATTATAAGTCCAATCAATAATTCCTCAAACAATAAACTAAATTCTTAATATAAATAAATATTAATATAAATCACTTTATTTCTTACTATAATACTTAGACCATGTATTTTCAGTATATATAGTATATTATATTATAAGGTAAATTATAAAAGAAAGAGATTAACACAATGATACACATACATAATATACTTAAAAATTTACATAACAATTTTACACACAAAACTATATTTAATAATTAATGAGGTCAACTTAATATATATTTATATGATTACTCCTATAAATAAGTATAAACAAAGCTATATAATTTAATAAAAATCCCGAAGATAAAATAGCCGTTCACTCCCACATCAAAAATTCCTTATTCTCAAAAAAAATATATATATAAATAAATCACTTTATCTTACATGATTGTCGGGAAGTGAGTGAGTATAATACCTATAATGGACTCATATAATTTATATGTATTATATTGATCCAAATAAAAATCTCATATAAAATTTATACTAAATAAATATAATTAGTATTATATTATAATAAATAATTTGTGAACACACTCACACTTTTATGATAAGATTCTGTTGCGAAGGTCGGAGTCTGGTTGGTAACGCGTAGCAAGGAACAAGAGTTGTTGAAAAACCAGCAGCTCAGTAATGATAGTAGTATTATAGAATACCGGAGAGAGATAACAACATAAGGTCATTAGAGACTGAAGAAGAATGTTGTAGATCTGAAAGGATTAGATATTACAGAGATCATAAAATGCTCCTCTCTTCCTTTCTAAGAAAGAAGGAATAATAATTAAAATCCACTTTTCATTACTAAATGAGAACGTACTTTGTGGAATACATTTTGAGAGGAGAGTAGCTTTAGAGTTTGATAGTTTCATTATATAGTGAAAGAAATATTTTCTATAGGGAAGGTGTAAACATTTAAATGGAACTTTCAATATTGATTGATATTATAGTTCGTTATTATATTCAATCACTTGAGGAGTTGATATCGATTGAAGTTATGGCCAAAACAAAAGTATGGGGTTTACAAGAAATTGAGTTCAAAATTTAGTAGTGTTGAAAACATTATTTCAAGCAAACAGTATGATCTTTTAATTGTGTAATTTATATGAATTGAAAAATGGGATGTAAAGAGTAATAAATGAAAAGAATATTACTCAATAAAAGTATTAATCCATGCTATCCACTAATAATCAGGAAAGACTATACTAGCAGTAGTAATTAACCTCACTATGACAAAAAATGCCTTTCTAACCTAGGAGTGATTCAGAAATTCTTACCTGTCTCCTGAACGTATCTCCATATGATAACTTATTCAGGAGAGAGAAAATGGCCTTCAATGCCTTATTATGATTTCACATAATATTGCTACCAAATCAGAAACATATGCCGGGAACTAGTATATATATGTATAACCCTAATCTTCAAATATTCTTTGAACGATAAACTATTAGTATTGAGGCGGTTGACTGTTCTCACTCCAAAAGTGGTGTTAACACTAATTAAGAAAAAATCCGAAGATAACCATATGTATTCCTGCTACACACAAACCTTTTAAAAAATATAAAAATCACGTTTTCTGTTATCGGCTGTATTGATTTATCAGAAAGCAGCAAGATGCGTGCACATCTATATATTTGCAGCCACCAAAAACACACTATCTTTTAAACTCTCTATCTAACTCTCTATTTGACCAATAATATTAATAGTGTCTAGGAACTGTTACTCCAATAGAGTGATAGTAAGATGCTTATTAAACTCTCACGAAAGATGATAAAATTAAGAGTGAGTTCACCTTATATTCTCATTGTTTTTTTAAAAATCACAGGGATTTATACAAAAATATATACACTATATTTAAATGTTCTACTTTTATAGAGACATTGACTTTTCCTGCATTCCTACGATATCACTATCACCAGTCACAAAAATTCAATAAATTTGAACAAACGTAAGATTGGAGAGCAATTACCTATCTCCTATAATATAAGTGATATGGACAGCTAATATGGAACTGATGCGGTAGAATTAATTGGAGAGCTGTTAGGAGACACTTCCATTTTCACGTAAAAATATTAAAATCACTTTATTACGATTACCTGTATCTCAGGCAGGATTAATTTGCGACGCTTTTTTATGTACATTCACCTGCATCCAGAATACGGCCAATAACATTTAATCATTTTGAAGCTCATTAACTATGAAGGCTGTGCATTGATTACTCTAAAAAGTATATAACATGCTATATCAGACTTTCGTCGCTGCGTAAAAGATTCATTCAGTCAAATAGTCCTTTTCTAATGAAATAAAAATCTGACATGAATTCTGGATATTAATTTGCAGTAGGTGCAATATGGACTCCATTTATATGTTTAGAACCACAAAAATCCCAAAAATTTTATATTTTTCAAAATTACATAGACAATAAATTAAATTGAAGGATATCCGTCCTTCCATACTAAACTTATTAAAGTATTAAAAATCCGAATATCCATAGTATTTCATTATAAAAAACTTTTTTTGGAATAAGAATTTGTAATAATTCCAAGTGTCAATTTGAATTAAAAACGATATTAGCCATACCATATTTTTGTTAGAGATTTTATCTTAAAATCCAAAAATAAATTTTCACAATAAATTTTGAACAAATGAAATTCATTGAAAACTTTAATACTTGTATTATATTACTTATTTTTAAGCAACGTAATGAACAATCTCCGAGAAAGATAATAATATGAGTTCCTTACACAAAAACACTTTCTAAAAAATATCAAGACAAATAGCTTCACAGTTCTGCCGACATATAATTTTAAGCGATGCCATGATTCCTTTGTTGTAGAAATTTATGAATACCTTAAAATATTACTTATAAAATCTCATAAAAATTTACAAAATTTGACACAATTAAATGAGGATCATGATGACTCCTCAAAAAGATATTAACAGCTTATTAAATAAATCGAAGATATACTCTAATAGTATATTTTCTCTCCCACAAAACCGTTTCTAATAAACTGATATAATACCCCTCAACCATTAAATATGTTGCAAAGAAGATTGCTAACTACACATAAATTAGGAACCACTTCACGACGCTTTTCTCTCCTAAAAAATTTCAAAATTATTTTATTCAATTTATCCCCACATTCGTACTTAATTCTCACCACAGTTCTAACAGAAGTTTCAAAATTCTGAAGTATCATTTTTCCATCACTACATTCAAGACTCTATCTTAATTAAAATAAGTACAGTAAATCATTTTTCTAACGACCTGTTATAAAATATTTTTCTCTTATTTCCCAATAGAGCTGGGTGATAAATATTATCTATCATTAGGGTATATAAATATATTAATTGGGTACAGTTATCATTTTACATATTTTGGAACCACACTAAGTTACCAAAAAAATAAAAAAATTTCAGAAAATAAGTGGACAAAAGTTAAAGTTTAGGACTGTTCTCCAAAGTATGACAGACTACTCTCCAGGAATATTTTATCATAATTCCGAACATTGATACCAGTGTATTCCTCACGACACAGAAAGCTTCTCTAAAACTAATAAATGAGTCAACCTCTATTCTACACCTGATATATTTACAGAAGAGTACGATGGCCATTTAGATGTTGAATCACAAAAATCCTAAATTATCCAAATAATTTATTGGGACCCGTAAAATTAAAATTTTGATGGACTTAGTTACTCCTATAAAAAGGTTATATATTATATATACATGCTATTTAAAAAAATAACTCGTGAATGAACCTACATTTAGTTATTTACTCACAGATCAGAAATCCTATTTCTAATATTAAAATCACTTATTTCTATTTTAGATGTTTACTTAGTATGAATTCTGTCCCATTTTAATTGTATTTATAAAACACATAAAAAAAATCTTTTAAAATTATAAAATAATTTATGACAAAATATTTTGAAAGACTGTTAACTCTCTCAAAAAGATAAATATATTATATAACTATATTAAAAAATAAATTTCCTGAAAAAATATCATACCCAGGATCCTCTCACACAAAAACCGTTCTAAAAATATAAAAATCACTTTTCTTAGACCTGTATTTCATTTTATTTCAGGAGGAATGGCTATCTAAACCTCCTAAAATTTTCAAAATATTTTGTAACAATAATATTTTAAAATGAGGAATACTGTTACTTCCATAAAGTATTAAACAGTCTAAGTTTAAAAATACTCACGAAGAACCATAGTATTCCCCACACAAAACTTAATAAAATATAAAATATCACTTATTTACGCATAATTTATTTATAAGGAGTAAATGGCCATATATATTTGTTTTAGAACCACAAATAACTCCATATAAAATTCATAT
>JABUQX010042381.1:0-10819 GCA_015478945.1 Trachelipus rathkii | reverse complement strand
TTTAGACCACAATATAAAAATATCAGTATTATGAGTCATTAATAAAGGTTTAAAAATTTCATCATATCAATGCGCGGGCTGGTCACGCCCAAAGTAAGTAAAAGAAATTCTTCAGTAAAAACTTCAGTAATCTTTCAGTAATTAACTGGTGAACACGTATACTGTTGTCAATATTTAAGTATTCGGGTTCATTAAAGTTAAGATTGATTCTCATTAACTTAATAAAATTGTACGCAGTATTAAGTACAAAAAATTTAATATAGACAAACAATAAGTGTCTTAAAGTTTAGTTCACGGCTTATTACAAAAATATTCAAATTTATGGCCTCAGTAAAACTGTTGGAGTTTAAGTTACTCTTTGAAAATTTGTTACTTTAAAAGGATTAAAATGTCTTTGTTTATGAAAAGGAAACCTTTTCAAACCCTTTTGGATTTTACTGCTCTTTCATTATACATGATAATCGCATTTCCATTAAATTAATTGCAAATTAGCTTAAATTTATATTAAAGCTTTTTAGGAGTACTTCTAACCTACGTCTGCAAAATTTTGTCTACAACAAGAAGAAAACATTAAGTAAATTAAAAATTAATACAAAAATTATATTTAGGTAAAGAAACTGGTGTGATGTTACAAAGGTTGGTTTGCACAATTCGTAAAGAAATCAGACCTTTGATAAGGGTGTAAACAGGAGCGATATTGATCTTCACTTCTGAAAGCCGCTTGTGGCAATTTTTAACAATTTATTCAATAAGTTCCTAGGCATTATTAGTGAAATGAAAAGTTATTTACCTTTAAAAAGTGATTTGAAAATTTTATTAAAGTTAAACTTTTTTCATAACTTAAACATTTTCGAAAGTTAAAACGCAGTCTTACGCATGCGCAAAAAGATTGCATCAAAATTAAATGAGAGGAAAATTCCAAAGGAGTTGGATCGGTTTCAATTATTTTTGTAATAATCGATATTTTATTTAAGATCGATAGTATAATCGATAAAATAATCGATATAAATATCGTTCTTTCATTAATCGATAATAATCGATATTTTGTCAATAATTGTAAACAAATTTTACTGAGTGCGTTTTGATAAATTTTTCAAAATTGTTTTTTAGGTTTAATTATTTTAATAATATAATTAATTGTAGTAATTAATGTTTAATAATAACAATAACACTGTGTGGTTGTGTTTCCTTTAAAAAAAAAATGGTTTAATTAATAAAATAGCAAAATAGTGTTTGTAATATAGGCTACCTTAGAGCTGAAATTCAGTTTTTGACAAAAGTTTTTTGAAGGCCTAGGGTAGTTGTAGGCCTATATATTTTTTGATTCATATTGGTGACACAATATCAGGCATTTTTTAAGTAAATAATTTTGAATTTTTGGAACAAAATGGACAATTTTGTCAAATTTAAAAAGTTGAGGTCTAATTTAAAAACTCGTATTACTAAAAGAGTAAATAAATTAAATGAATTAAAATCAAATGACTGTTTGGGTATTATTTTCTGCAAATCTCAAATAAATGAAATAAATAAATTGATATTAAAAATCAAAGAATATGATGAAAGCATGATTGATGTTTTGATGGAATCTGAGCTTGAAGGCCTAAATATGGACTCTGAAATAGAAAGTCAAAGTGATTATTATTTAGAATTAGAAATTAAATTAAGTGTTTTTAATGAATTTATTTTAAGTAAAGAGACTGCTACAACAGAACCTAATATTTCTGATAGTTTTGTGGAAGCCTTAAATAACATAGATCACACTACTAATGTAAAATTACCAATAATGACCTGTGCTATATTTGATGGTGATTTGAATAAAATTAGTTTTCAAATTTTTTTAAATCAGTTTATGAATGTGGTTGGCAATAACCCTAAACTTAATGATTCTGTTAAATTAATGTACCTTTTAAGCTTTTTGAGGGACTATCCTTTAAGTATTGTGTCTCATTTATCTATCATACCAGAACATTATAAAGTAGCATTAGAATTGTTAAAAGCTGAATATTTGGATGTAACTACTATAACAAATGACTTGTTTGCCTTCACGAAGTATTTTTGATATTTATAACTAACTGATAAAAAGTAAATAGTTTAAAAAAGCATTAAAATAAAAGATTGAAATTGCATAAGTTCGTTATATATTAAGACTTTTAAAAGTAAATATTTGAGTAAACTTATATAAGCGTATAATATAGTAGTAAAAAAGCTACCTAAAGTATTTTTGAAGGACCTGATAAGAAAAGTAGGTCATAATTATCCTGACATAAATGAAGTTCTTGAAAATTATCAGGATATAATAAAGGCTTTAATATGTACTAGTTCTTCTTCAGAAAGAACAGTAGGTGACAAACTCAAATTTAAAAGTACAAGTACACCTGTTACTCCTCAAAAAGAAAAAACATCTCAAAATAATGCTACAAGTAAACAGCATTCTTTAGCCAATTTTCAAACCTCAAGTAAAGTAAAAGAGGTTGAAAAAAAGTGTAAATTATGTTCTGGGCCACATTCTTTAGGACTATGCCCTGTGTACAACAATTTTGAAGGTCGAATTAATAGAGTTAAAGAGTTGGGTTTATGACGAACAGTTGCTGGCAATCACCCGGCAAGCACCAATGTTTTGTAATAATAATAAAATGAGTTCCCGTTAAGTGTGGAAGTAAGTTCACACATACTAGCCATTCTGATAATTATTACATAAAAATTGAGCGGTAAATACAACTAGCAATATTGTTATAACTTTTCATCAGAGTTTGGAGAATGAATATATTCGCCTACCACTTCATTAAATATGGTTTACAGTAGTAAAGAAAAAGCTTTCAGATGTTTAATCGATACAGCTTCAAGTAGGTCTTATATCTCTAGAGAAGCTGCTGAAAAGCTAATACCTAATATAAATAGTCTTCCTATAATAGAGTATGAGGTTCAAACTTTCATTGGTTCTAAAATTAAAAGGTTTCATCAAACATTGATTGGCGTAAGAGTTTTTAAAAGAATAGTTTTCATTCCTTTTCTTATAGATGATGAATTAAATATAAATTATAAAGTAAATGGCATTTCAGATGTTATTAAAAATATGAAACTTAATGGTTTAAATTTTGCTGATAGTAATTTTAATAATTCTAATGTAAATAGTCATATTAAAATAGATGTTTTGCTTGGAATAGAAATAATAGACTTGTTTCCATCCTTTCAGACTGTACCTTTTGCAAGTGGCCATTGTTTACATATTGGTAATAATAAATTAATACCAATAGGTAATATTTATAATTCCTCGTACTGTCAAGTCGCTGATTGAACTTGTGCTGTAAAAAAAGTTTAGTAATTTCTGTCGTTCGAAAGTTGAAACAAATAATGCCATAATTCCTAAAAATGATTCTGAATGTAATAACAGAAGGCTGAATACACAAGTGTATTTCGTGTTAGAACCATCCAAAAGTTATTTCAATCCCATTGAACAGTTTTTGGATTCTGATATTGACAATGGCTTGGAAAATCTGTTTAGCCTAGAATCATTGGGTATCAAACAGAACGAAGACATTCTGAACACTGTAGATAAATGTCAAGTGCAATTATTTAATCAGAATATGATTTTCAAAGACAACCATTATCATGTAAGCCTTCCTTGGTATGAAGACAAAATAGAATTAGTTCCTAATAATTTTAAAATATCTTTAAATATAGCTAATAGAGTGTTTGATAAATTAACTCAAAATAATTTAATAAATGAATACAATAAAGTCTTTGAAAGTCAACTGAATGATAAAATAATTGAAAAAAATAAAATTGTTGATGATCCTTCAGATATTGTAAATATAAATTCATTCCTCATCGACCTATAATAAGGCAATCAGAACAAGTAACCACTAGAAAAAGACCAGTTTTCATAATTGTCCCTTAAAAGTAATAAACTCTTCCATCTTTGAATAGGCTGACTACATGGTTATACCTCATGAATTCACTTTTAAAGCTACTACTTGTGTTCAGAACAAATCGTACTGTTGTCATAAGTGATGTAAAACAAGCGTTTTTGATGATAAGGTTAAAGGATGAAGTGGACATGAATAGGTTCACTTTCTTATGGTATAACAACGGGAAATTAGAAGCTTATAGGTATCTCACTTTAATATTTGGGTTTACATCTTCCCCATTTATATTGCATTATATTATGAAATATCATGCTTCTAAGTATCCACATGATAGATGTACTGAAATATTATCCTCAGGCTTCTATGTGGATAATTTAATATTTACAAGCATGCAAGAAGAAAGTGAGATAGTAGGTATTTATCATCAATGTAAGAAACGAATGGAAGAAGGGGGTTTTATCTTGAGATCTTGGAATAGCAATTCGGATGCTTTGCGTGTTAAGTTCAAGGAAGAAAACTCCTTTGTAGAGCACTCGAGTTGCTGTGAAAAGATCTTGGGATATAGTTTCAATGTGGTAACTGACTGTATGCATATCAATAAAGTAGAATATCTGGAGAGTATTTCAACCAAGCGTCAATTGTTGTCTGAGATTTCCAAGCTTTTCGATCCTCTTAACTTTGCTCTTCCTATTTTGGTAAAGGGTAAATTGTTGATGAGACAAGTGTGGCAGCAAAACTTGGCTTGGGATCAGAAAGTGCCTAATGAGATACTGAAGGAATGGTATAAAATACGCAGTAATTGTGAACATCTGGATACGATTGCAATACCTAGGAGGGCTCTTTCTGAAGGGAATAAGTATGGCTTGCATCTTTTTTGTGACAGTTCCGATAGTGTTTATGGATTTGTATGTTATGGAGTGGATGATGATAACAAAAGCTCCTTTATATTTGCTAAAGCCAAGGTAGCTCCTGCCAATAGGCCTAGGGAGTTAAGTATCCCTTCCCTGGAGCTGATGGGGGTTATTTTGGCCTTGAAATGCTTACCCAATATTTTGGAAGCATACAGTAATATATATTTTGAATTCATTAATATTGCTGTGGATTCACAAGTAGTTTTGAGCTGGTTATTAACCAGACAAACCAAAGTAAAATCTAAGTTTTTAAAAAATAGAATAAATGAAATGGATGGGTTAATTACTTCCATCTGTAACAAGTATAAATTAAATGTGCATTATAAGTATGTAAATACAGCAGAAAAATCCTGGTGATTTATTGAACTAGGGTTTAAACTTTTTTAAAAAGTTTAAAAAATATTAGGCTCATGTGGTATCATGGTCCGTTTGTACTTAACTCACATGATTTAGACAATTGGCCCAAGTATCCTATGTTGAGTGTGCCACAAGAGTCTGTACCTCTATTAATGGTAAATTATAAATAATATTAGAAACAATAAATCAGCATATTTTAGATGTAAATAAATATTCATGCTATCGAAAAGTCTTAAGAATCACTGCCTGGGATTATTAATCTTAGTAAAATTAACAAATTAAATGTTGATTACCAAGCAAAATCAGTAACGGTATTGGTGACTTCAAAATTATAATAAACACCTATATTCAATCTATTTGACTTAATGAAACTAAGTTAGAAAATTTTTGACAAGTATAGGTAGTACTCAGAAAAGATCTCTCAGAAAGCTCGTTCCTTATGAACCTGTCGAAAAGATTACTAAGTGAGGAGTGTTTCTGGTCTCTATATACGTACTAACTCGATCTTTCCTTTTAATCTTATAGCACAGATCGTATAATAGACAGTCCATGTCAGAAGAAGGTATATATAAGACTTTTCTTCTATAATATTACTAACAGAGCGCGTATTAGATATTCAACGTATTATAGCAATACAATAATCGATGGAGATCGTTTATGTACAATAGCTTCGTATCTTATATGTATGCAAGTAGATAATCCTCTTCACTACAAACCATGCTTGCTCCAAATAACGGAGTCCATCTCAGCAAGTTATTAAAAAGCATGCCTTAAGGGTATCGATGTAATTTAATAGCTAAATCTAATAGTGTGAAGAATTGACGGATAACACAAAAATATACCACGGTGTTGGACGATAGCGCGTGCAGACGGTAAGCTGCTGGTAAGATCTGTAGTCATTATTGGAACTGCTCGTGTATATTGCGCTAAGAGCTGAGCTATCATCCCTGTATCTTTACATGGTATCCACGTTTCATCTGACATACAAGAACCACACTGAATTATCAGTACAGATATACAGAAATATAAAGATAGTTGATTTCACCCTCTCATTCTATATGTCACTTATAAACGAAGCACTCAAAGTTAGATGAACACCATTCGATACCCTCCAGTGTAATAAGGTTATGCAACGTGGCGGGAATATAAACGCGTGTCATCAAGATCACGATTACATGTAGCACTTAATATAACCCTATATAACACCTTCTGACTATATAATGGTCTATTCGATTAATAAGCGGTTTCGTCACTCAAATTTAGTAGTTATAATACCCATTTTGTCACATCCAACAATAATAGTGACATAAATCTTTGCATCAGCTAAAAATGTGTTCGACTCAAGAGAAAATGTCACACAAGAATAATAAGAGTATGAACTGATCTATAAACGTGTTCCTTCCAAGGATTGAGATTTATCGATTAAGTAACTAATCCCCGAGATCAAACAAGGCTAAGAAATAGTAGTGTACCTCTATTCTTCTAATTGGCATATTATGTGAATATAAAGCGATCGTGAATTCTGCAGTAGAGGTCATATATAGTGAGTCGATAGTGAATACTAACAGGTTATTCATGGTCAGACACAAAGCTGTGGGAAAAAGTAAATGACTTATTGAGCTTCTCATACCACTCTGTCTACAATAGAAAATGCCATCCTATTCCAGACCCCTACCTATAGATCTGTACCTTCTGAAGTGAGGCCCAAGAACGCCAATTTTTTTGAAAATAATGCTTAACAGTAATTTAATATTTAAAAGTAATTTTGATACCAGAATGTAGAATATCACATGGGCAGCACCCAACAAGGACGTACTGTTCACCCTCATAAAGCAAATGAACTATATGACAGAGTTTCCAGGCGGGTTTGTGGCATGAGGAGATCTCCTAAGTCTCCGGGATCGGCTCTAGACACTTGTTTCCAGCTATTGGGAAGATAATATGAATGGGGTAGTTCTAAAGATTTTGCTAAAAAATTCCAATAATGCATTTCTCAACTTGGAAATTTGTCTCGAGTGATGGATGGTGATAGTAGTGTCACTTAATAACATCAGATCAGTAAAATTAAAAACTGGTTCTGGTGAAATAGGGTTGCATTCCATCAGTAACCTTTACCCCCTCGAATTAAATACAGGAGGTGGTAGTTCATCAAATGTAACACCTGTACATACAACACACCTGTACAGGATGACAACAGCAACAGACTGATTATATCTGTAGTAACAATAATAATAATAATTAATATAGTTAATGAATAACAATAAGACCTCAGAGAAAAGCTGCTCTTAAACAGAAGCAGTTTATGCAAGCCAATTTGTCAAATCTATAATAAATTGCATAATTCAGGTAGAAAAGATACCTGATGCAACATTAATTTTGATTAGGGACATTTTAAGGTAGATTAAAGTTTTTAAATAAAAAGAAAAAAGTAAAAAAAAAAAAAAAAATGTTTTTAACTGAATAAATAAAATTAAAGGAAACGCAAGCACACAGCTAAAGTAAACTCAAAGGTGTAGGGTATTGCTTCTCTTTTTGAAGCAATCCTCTGCACGGGGTGTAAGAAAATTTATTTAGAAAATATTAAATATTGGTCATTTTATAATTTAGATCACAGTATAAAAATATCAGTATTATGAGTCATTAATAAAGGCTTAAAAATTTCATCATCAATGCGCGGGCTGGTCACAGCCTTCCCCAAAATCAGTAAAAAACTTCAGTAATCTTTCATAATTAACTGGGTGAACAACGTATCACTGTTGTCAATATTTAAGTATTCGGGTTCATTAAAGTTAAGATTGATTCTCATTAACTTAATAAAATTGTACGCAGTATTAAGTACAAAAAATTTAATATAGACAAACAATAAGTGTCTTAAAGTTTAGTTCACGGCTTATTACAAAAATATTCAAATTTATGGCCTCAGTAAAACTGTTGGAGTTTAAGTTACTCTTTGAAAATTTGTTACTTTAAAAGGATTAAAATGTCTTTGTTTATGAAAAGGAAACCTTTTCAAACCCTTTTGGATTTTCCTGCCTTTCATTATAATGATAATCGCATTCATTATTAATTGCAAATTACTTAAATTATATAAAGCGTTTTTAGGAGGTACCTCTAAGGCGCTACGTCTGCAAATTTTTGTCTACAAGAAGAAGAAGAACATTTAAGGTAAATAAACTTTGAAACTTTTTAAGTATATTTAGTGTGAAAGAAACTAATAAATAGACTGGTGGCGCAAAGAGCCGCTTCTATCAAAAAATGAAAAGAAATTTTTGATAATATATATATATATATATATATATATATATATATATATATATATATATATATATATATATATATATATATATATATATATATATATATATATATATATATATATACTATATATATATATATATGGAGAGAGAGGAGAGATAGAGATAGAGATAGAGATAGAGGTAGAGAGAGAGGGAGAGAGAGAGAGAGAGAGAGAGAGAGAGAGAGAGAGAGAGAGAGAGAGAGAGAGAGAGGCTGTATTTACGGTGTGAACAAACTGGGCACATTTTAGAGCGCAGCAAACTACCAATCAAGAGACCATGAATGAGGTATGAAAAATTATTCAAAATTGAAAGTCTTTAAAATAAAAATTACTTAAGATTTACATTCAATAAATAATAACCTTGTTTGATCAGTACTGGTGGAAGCCCCAATCAATATCGAGGAAATTGAAATCATTCATGTATGGTTATATCAAAATCTCTAATACTGCATACTGCCTCAATTTCATCTATCATAATGATATTCAGTTCTTGATCTTGTGAATGAGATCTATAAAAGGCTATTATTCTATACAGCTTATTATCCATCGTAATATCAATATATACAGATTAAACGCTGGAGCAGGTTTAAATTCTTGCCTCTGAATAAAATGAATTGTGTTTCTAATATAAAGTGCAAAATTTTCATCTTTCCTATATATATAAATTGAAAATGAAAATGAATATTTCTTCAATTTCAAATTCCAGAATAAATCTTGGGAAAAACTCTCGTTTTCCCAAATCACCGTAATACATACAGCGTTAAGTTATCCTTTAATATGTACCCTATTTACTCATATTTCTTATTCCTAACTCTTTGAACATTAGAATAGAAACAGTTCATACTGGATATACTATAACTATTTATGTTTTTCCTTTACCCTTAATCTTGTATTGTTTCTCAAATCACTTAATTACAATATTCTATCATTGAAAATTTTGACAACTTTTCAATTAAGGTGGATCACATCCTTTTCAAACATATATATCTCTCTTTTCATAAAGATCTTCTCAAAAATCTAAAAACTAGATACAATAAAAAAAGACATTGTAAAGCTCGTGAGATCCTCTTATGTATCCCACCAAATTAATTCAAATTCCAATCTGACAATATCCAGAAGGTACTGTTGGTCTTTACTAAGATCAGTTTTATTTCCATTGATTTCATCTAATTGAATTGCTTCGAAATTTATAACGGGTAATTTCTCACAATCAGGCAATTGTTTGCTGATTTTCCCAGAGAATGGCGCTGGTCCCGTCGTCTCTCCGTTCAAGTATCCAAATAAATGTCTAAATTGTAGTGCGTTGAAGTGAAGTAAGCAAATGAACCACTGCAATAGGCGCTGAATTTTAACATCTATGTTGCGGATAACACCATTTTTCCACCCTGTGTTTGTTGCTGTGCCATCACAACCAATAGCTTCCAGTTCATTGATGTTAATTTCATTATCTTCAGGTATTTAAGGGTGCAATTGGCATTTCACTACCGATTCCACTCGATCGCTGGAGTGACGTGACCGACATATTGCCCACCAGGCTCAAGAATCACGATAATGTGCTCCTCTACTCTTCGGTCTATTTTAGATCCTATTTTTTCTTGAAAGATAGTATGATCTTTTCTACCATCAAAGTATATTCCCTTTGTTACCATGGGCCGGTCCATATATTGTCCTATAGCCTGTCGTATCTTCTGTTTTTCTCTTTTTATCTTGCTTTTATCGATCACTAGCGACGTATCTTTTTCATAAATCATTCCAAGATCATGCAAAGCTCTAGAAGCGATAGCAGCTGTAACTTTATCAGAAACACCAAATCTATCCCTAAGTAAAGCAGTATACGTTAATCACATCACGGTCAGAATAACTGCAATAAGCAAGTTTAAATGCGATTTAGGATTGCAAATATAAATAGCACGCAATGGTTATCTCATTTATCAGATTTTGTAAAATACTGCTTATATTTGTAAAACGTTAAAACCCCGATTTTTCATTAAAGTTAGAAAATTTTAGCCCTTATGCGCAAACTCAAAATGAAGCGTGTAATTTTTAAAAATATTTACCCTACTATCACGCCTCAAAAAGGAAGTATTTAGACTATTAGAAACCATAAAACGTAGCCTGCGTAATTTTAGCATAAAGGTAATTTTTTGTCATTTATTCAAAACTTTAGGCCTTTTGCGCGAAATGAAGATAAAAATTTTTCTTTTTTTTCATTAATGTATAGTTGATTAGCATACAAATGAGCAACTTTTGCGCCCTATTAGAATTCGATACTCGAAAAACTGATTTTTTTGACCTACCCTAATATATATATATATATATATATATATATATATATATATATATATATATATATATATATATATATATATATATATATATATATATAT
>JABUQX010042380.1:47500-50602 GCA_015478945.1 Trachelipus rathkii | reverse complement strand
CTCATCAAAGTCCATCGTTTCGAGCTATTAACATCATTTGAATATGAATAAACCGATAGACATTATGCAAAAGTCTAGGGCAAACCTAATCTTACTCAACAAAAACTTAACCTCAGGCTTACGTTTCTAATCACAACATCGTCAGGTTTAACACAGTAATATCTTACAAAAAATCTCATTTCTCTAACAATCAGTGTTATTTCAACATTGTCATAGTAATATTTACATAACGTACTAAACTTACGAATAAACAGTTTTCATTAACCAAAAGTATTTAAAGCAACACATTACCTTCGGAGAAAAACCCAGGGGGAATGCGCCCCTTGAAAGGGTGTGAATCTGCGAGGGAGTCACCCCGAAGGGGGTTAAGCGGCTTACCCCTCCTTTCGGATGTATACTCGAACGAGTTGGACACGTTGATAAAGATTAGTGTCAATTAAGAATAATCTTTGTTAAATAGTTACATGTTAATGTAATTAACATTGATATGTTAAAGAACATGCCTTGAAATTGTAAATAGGTTTACGTTCTTTGTATGCGTGTGTAGTGTTTACTTTGCTGTTGTTCAAGTTGTTGGAATTTTGTTAATGCTTAGCAGTTTATTCGTGCTTAAGGTGCTTTAGGTTTGTCGCTGTACATTATATTTTTAGTTCAGGGGATGCTATGTAGCTTTATTAATGTGAAACTTTGTTACGTTAACGCGTATATTCCTATGTGTGTGTGTGATTTATGTGGTTTGTAATGTCGATGTGTGTGTGTGTGTGTGATGTGTGTTGTCGTGTGTGTGTGTGTATGTGTGTATGTTGTGAGTTGTATTTATTTTAAGTTCATTACACTACTGCTTCACATAATGATTCTGTATCTACATGTACATATCGTCAATTGCAATGCATCTTGCAAAGATAAACCGTTTTTCTACAATGTTGAAGAACGTAACATTCTATATTTTCAAAATCTCATTTTCTTTTTATATAAATTTAAATATATAATTTTTTTTTTCAAAGTTTAAACATGCATATACTGTTTACTATTTTTTATAAGTTTTGTATTTTTACATTTTATACTGGTTTGTTTAAATTTATTATTTTAATTTTTATGGGTTTTTATTTTTTTATTTTTAAATTTATTTTCTAACTTTATTTTTTTTTTTTTTTTTATTTGTTATTTTTTCATTTATTATTTATTTTTTTTTTATTTAATTTATTTTCTAACTTTATACTATTTAGTAAGTTTTATTTGCATTTTACTTTGTGTTTAATTATTATTTTTTATTTAATTTTGTATAAAAAGTAAAAAAAAAAATTATTTTTTTATTTTTTAATTTTTTTAATTTTTCTAACTTTATTTTACATTTATTCCTTTGTTTAATTTGTGTGTGTGTGTGTGTGTGTGTGTGGTGTGTTGTGGTGTGTTGTGTGTGTGTGTGATGTTGTGTAGTGTGTGTGTCCTGTGTGTGCGTAGTGTGTATGTCATTTATTCTTAGTTGATATGTAGAGATATGCTTGAAAAAACAAAAAGCGGACTCGGTTAAGTTTTGATATAATGTTAGTTACTTACTTTTGTTAAGTGAGAACCTTTTAGTTAATGTTGACTGCTCGTATTCATGTTTAGGTGTGTCAGGTTGTCGCTGTACATATATTTTCTTAGTTCAGATGATGCTACAGTAATCTTTATTAATGTGAAAATTTTGTACGTTAGAGTATATTCAATGACCAGGTATGATAATTACACATGGTTGTGGTAAATTTTTGTTAAATGTTACTATGTTAATGTTAAAATATCAGGTGATATGTTAGAAAAGGTGTATTTTTAATTCAGGTGATGCTATGTTAGAGCTTTTATTAAATGTCGTAAACTTTGTTACGTTAGCATATTATTTTCCATGTGTGTGTTGTGTGATGTGAGGTTCGTGTGTGTTTATGTGTGGTGTATGTGTGTGTATTTGTGTGTGTGATATGTGTGTATGTGCGTGTGTATGTGCGTGTGTATGTGTGTGTGTATGTGTCGTGTGTGTCTCTTTGTTTTTTCATATGCAATTTGCTCACATAACTGATTCTGTTCTAACATGTACATATCGTCAATTGCATAGCATCTTGCAAAGATAAACCGTTTTCTAAAGGGGGAAAGACTAACATTTATATTTTTTAAATTCATTTTCTTTTTAAACTTATAGTTATATAAATGTTTTTTTGATAAAGAGAAACATGGCCGATATCTATGACTATTTAAAAGCTTTTTATACGTTTTATTTTAATTAAATACATTTTTTTAATTTTATTATTTTTATTTTTATTTTTTATTTTTTATTCAAAATTATATTTTTCTAACAATATTTTTTTTTTTATTGTGTTTTTTTAAGCATCAATATTTCATTAGTATTTTTTTTAGATTTTTTATTTAATGTTATCTCCATAACCTAAATCTTCTTGGAAAGTTTTATTTTTCATTATATAATTTTGTGATTAATTTTTTTTTTTTTTTTTTTAATTATTTAATTTTTTAATTTTTTTAATTTTTTAATTTTCTAAGTTTATTTTAATATGTACTTTGTTTTGTTTCTCTTTATTTTATTTTTTTATTTTTTTTTTTTATTTTTTTTTTAATTTACTTTTTTTATTAAAGTTTTATTTGTTTTATTTAATTTTTGTTTTAGTTAATGTAATTTGTTTTATATTAATTTTAACTTTTAATTTTTTTTTTATCTTCGATATAATTTGCTTAATATAGTTATTATTTTACAGATTTGTGTTTATTTTTTTTATTTTTTTTTTTATTTTAACTTTTTTTTTTGCTATTTTTTTTTATTTTTGTATGTTTATTTTTTTAACAATTTTGTTTTTACTAAACATTTTATTACTTTCATGTTGTTATACGTAAAAACATTTCACGTTTTTGTGTGTGTGTGTGTGGGGGGGGGGTTGCGTGTGTGTATGTGTAAGCGAATTGTCATTTTTTAGACATAGGGTGAAAGGTAGTGGACGTAGGTTACGTTTTGGTTGTATGTTTATTTATTGAACTGGTTGTATAAAAGTTGAGGAACTTTGTTAATTTGAATGCCCTTTTCATGTTTAAGCTGTGTCGGTTTGTCGTTGTACAGCATTA
>JABUQX010042380.1:20000-40000 GCA_015478945.1 Trachelipus rathkii | reverse complement strand
ACTCAAATATATAAATAAATAAGCATTAAATGGCTTTAAATCTTCCTAATAAAAAATAAAAGATGGCGTCCAAAATATTTCATCGGCAAGTGTTTGAGTCAGTAAAAGCAAAATACCTTAATATTAAAATATGAATAAGTGACTTTTAGTAAAGAAAAATGCATTGATTTTAAGATCGTAATTCTGAGGAGCTCAATAAGTCTCAAAAGTAGTCTTTCTATTATACGATATTTGTATATACATTATCAAGCAATATTTCAATAATTATCAAATGAAGACAAAATAAAATAAAACGTCTAATAATTGTGAACAAATGAAAATATAATAGTTATCCTAAAGGCCTTAAATTTAAGAGTAACTTTAATAATCTATTCTTTTATAAATAAGTTTGAATGAAAGCCGAAATTTTTACACTACCCCCTCTTTAAAATTTCGGTTCTTTGTTGTTTCGCCAACCCTTAATTTTGTAAGGTTGGTATTACTATCATAATATTGTTATAAAACAGAAGAAAATATTTTAAATCTTGCGAAAATATTTTATCAAATCTTAAAATTATATTTACATATTTACATAAAATTCTTTAATCAGGAACGGGAGACTAATAAAAAAATTACATTAATAAAAAAAATTACTACATATTCTAATAACTTTCACAAATGGTCTTAACTTCTCAACATTCCTTTCAACACATTTTCTCTTTCGTTTCATTACCTAAATTCTTCTGTTCTCTTCATTACTTAAATTCCTCTGTTCTTTTCTTTTATTTAAATTCCTCTGTTCTCTTTAAGGTTCTCAAAAAACATTAATACCATGGATTTCTTTTCTAAAAACTATTCTCTTAAGACCTTTAATTAGTTCAATCATTATTCAACAGTAAAAAAAAATAATTACAAAAAAAATCACCTGCCCCGAAGTAGAATGCGTGAGATAAGCGCTTCACTCACCATTCTAGTTCTTTTCAGCGGCCTTACAAATGGCGTTCCCTAAAGAATCTAACCATTTTGGACTGAACCGGTAAGGATATTTTGACAAAAACCATGTCAACCGCAAGGCAAACCTATAAGATAGTTGGCTCCTCCTATAAATAAACCACTGTTGCAACAGACAAAACTAAATTCAACATCTTCATATCTAAATCAACTGTTTATTCTAGAACCTTCATTACTTAAAGCTTAAACAACCTAAAAAGAGAACTTCAATATTCAACTTCTAAAATATTCCTTCATTACTTCATTAACTTATGGTCTTCGTAGTATCAACAAATTTTATCTAAAAATTCAATCAAAAATAAACATCATTTCCATAATTAAACCTACAATCAATCTCTCAGTGAAATCTCTCTATCTCTTCCTCAAATCTTTCTTTAATCTTCCATATGCAAACAAAATAAGTTAATTACTTAATTAAAAAAAAAATCATTAAGGATTTATCATCATAAATAAATAGGTACGGGCATTTTCATAAGCTTTATAAATCGCTTTCAACAATAATCTTCTTTAATAAACTAAGCAATAGTTTGCATACTTCTTTTAATTCCTGAAATGTATTATAATCAATAACTTAATCATCTTAGCAAAAAATTTACTTTACAATATATTAACTTCTTAAGGGAATGAACGATTACATAAAAAACACTTATACAACTATTCTTAGAATCAAAGGGAAATGTTCTGATAAAGAAGTCTATTATTGAATATTTACAGATAATATTGCCGTTCTATAATTCATTATCAAAGCCACTACTTTTCTATCATTATCTCTATTGTTTTCATTATTATATCTACTGTTCTTATAGCCTCTATCAATATCAATATTGCCATTACTACTATTATCAATACTATCCATTTTATTTAAATGTTTCTGATAAAGACTTAAAAATGAAAAACTATTTTCGGAGTTTTTAATACTGTCATCATTACTGTTAAATATTTTCAAGTGTTCTAAATAAAGATTTAAGAAGGAAAAACTATCAACATTATTATTAAAGCTATAAATCATAGTATTGTTATCCTTTTTATAAGTATCATTAATGTCACTACAATCATTTGTATTGTTAATCTTACAACTATCATCTTTATCATTACTATTATTGTCATAAGCATTATGAATAATACAGCTATCATTAATATTGTTATTGTTATTATCATCATCATCGCTATAATAAACATAATTATCATTTTCATAGCCTTTAATATTATAATCTTTATTGCTATTGTCAACATTATAACTTTCTTTACTAATATCATTGATAACTTTATTCTCTTCATCATCATTATTGTTCTTGTTAGCATTATTTATCTGAGCAAATCTTTTTTTCTTACGTTTTCTTTTCCTACCTTGAAAGGGTTCTGTTTCATTTAGAGAAACAAATTTTATATTTCTCTTATCAATATGGACAATTTTAAGCTGTCTTATGTGGCTGTAAACTAATGCCTTTAGTAGAGTTTCATTTTTGTTAAGTTCATTAATAAGCTTGCCATCATTATTTGCTTTAACCATTATTACGATTTTTATTATTAATTAACTAATACTTTTCTTTGAAAGGTCGATATTAATTTCTGATTCAGCAAACATTTTTTGTATTAAGCAATTGTTTAATGCAAATTTAACTATTGAAATTTATTATTAACGTTACTTAGTACTAATGACATTTATTATTAACTTCCTGTCACCTGTTTTAGCAAAGCTAATTACTGTGTACTTGTCTAGCCGCTGCCACCAATTGTAAAGTTTAAAAGTTAACAAGACAACTTCAGGTGACAGGATAAGAATAAACTCTTTATTAACAATGACTTTTATTTATATATTTCTTTGACACAAAATGGTAGCGTAATTATTAAAGGCAGTACTTGAGAATCTATGGTAGCGTAGTTACTTGAAGTAGGCGGGGTAGTTTCGGAGTAAGCGTGTTAGGTCCTAATACACATGTTATCATCTAATGCAAGGGAAAGTTTAGTCAGTTGACAGTACCACTGTCTTGAAAGGGGCCCACCTGCGGTCTCCACCGAACAGATGGGTTCGAACCCCGGTCTCCACCGAAAGGCTCTAGGGAAACTCGAAGTGAGTTTGGGAACGGTACCACCGTCCAATAAACAGAACCTAGGTCTCCACCAAAGGAACTGCCGCCGAACCGGTCTCCACCGAATCGGGATGAGCTAAAGGCTCGGTCGACGGTACCACCGTCTTAAAAGGGGCCCACCTGCGGTCTCCACCGAACAGATGGGTTCGAACCCCGGTCTCCACCGAAAGGCTCTAGGGAAACTCGAAGTGAGTTTGGGAACGGTACCACCGTCCAATAAACAGAACCTAGGTCTCCACCAAAGGAACTGCCGCCGAACCGGTCTCCACCGAATCCGACTGGGGATGAGCTAAAGGCTCGGTCGACGGTACCACCGTCTTAAAGGGGCCACCTGCGGTCTCCACCGAACAGATGGGTTCGAACCCCGGTCTCCACCGAAAGGCTCTAAGGAAACTCGAAGTGAGTTTGGGAACGGTACCACCATAGTATAAAAAAAATCAACTAGTATGCTCAATTAATAGGAAAAATTGGAAACCACATACGTCACAAAAGACGGTTATTCCGTAGAGAGAGAGATTGCACATTGACTAAGACGTCACAAGTTTTAGCTATAAGCTCCGCCCAACGAATGTAACAGATGCTTTAATTGGTTGAAAATTGATGCCTTTTTCGCATAGCTATGTATGAAAATTGATGGCCTTTTTTCATATTATTATTATATATAATATAATATAATATTATAATATATATATATATATATATAATATATATATATATATATTATATATTTATATATTATATAATATTATATAGATATAATATATATTATATATATTATATAGTATATTATATATATATATATATATTATATATATATATATATATATATATATATATTAATTTGAAGTGCGAAATTATTACTTTAAAAGATATATTTAAAAAATAGGCCTTTAGATTCCATATTGATCAGAATCGTCTATGAAAAAAAGTTAAAAAACGACCACCAACAATTTTCGTGAAACTTCTATAAAAGTTTGAAACGAAATTTTAACCAAAAATGTCAAATGACAACTATAAACTGTTTTCCATAATATGTTATATTACAATGAAATGGGCTATTAAAATTTAAACCATTTTGGTTGTAGTGAAATTGAAGCATATTATAATGACAATAAATAGTTTCAGCTATTTTCATAATTCCTTCTTTATTCTCTCTATATGTCCCCAGATGATTGTAGAGTTCGTAATATATACGGGAAACAAGTTTAATAGAAAAACATGATCCTTAATAAGTTCGAGTCCTTCACAGACAAAAATCCAACCTAGGGTCTCACAACCCTACGACAGACCCGAGAATATGGTGTCTCGTTCACGTTAGGGTTCATTCCATGTCCCAATCCTACAATTATGTCCTCCTCACAAAGCTACCATTCATTACTACTATGAACCATTCTTCTCACTTGAACCAAATTAACAATTCTTTCCTTCAGACACACCATCTCAATCCATTTTTCCTTAATTATCCCAGCAGGTCGATTCACAACACACTCACCTCTATACATCCACTTAACCAACCATCATCAATCTCTTCCATATTACCAAACCTTCTTAATATACTCTCACACCACACAGCTTCCTAACATGCTCATTCATTTTTCACTTCTCACACCTAACACGCCCATAAGATTATTCATCTGAACAGACTGCATGTTACATTTCTACCTCTTATTCCACAAACTAGTTTCGATAACACACATTAACACCGGGAATAACATACCCTCATGAAGAACCCTAGCGCACTCCAGACAGACCCTCTACATTTACCAAGGATTTAATTGCACCAGCCACCTTTCAACCATTTACAACTTGTCTACTACATTCTGCATCATCCGTTCCCTTTTCATCCAACTTAAAGCTTAAATATTTAAACTCGAATACTTATTCTAATTATTCATCATTCAATATGATTTCACACCATGACTCTCCTCACTACCATCACCTTACTCTCATCAACATCGACTTTCAACCCTTCCTTTTACGCACCCTGCCAAAGCCCTCAATATTTCTTTAAATTCACCACAAAACTAAATCATCAGCGTTCAAAAAACAATTGCCCATCAGACTTACACCCCCCTACCTTTTAATTTTTGTCATCCCATCCATATAAAATTAAATAGTCCTGATAACATAACATCCCCGACTCACTCAACTATTTATATTAAACCATTCGCTACCTGCTTTATTAATTCTTACATACGATTTACTATCGACATTTATACTTATGATTCCATTCAAAAGCATTATTATTCATTATAACTTATTATTCAAACTAAAAAAAAAACTGTCAAAACTATTTTAAATAATTTTTCGTAAAATTAACAATTAAACCTCGATTATAAAGCTCGACATATAAATTACCTTGAAAATTATTTTTTCAATACAAATGTGAAACTATTTACTATAATCCAAACGACATACAAGTTTACGAGTAAAAGTAATTGAAAGCTCAATCTTAAAATCAGATTAGAATCGAGACTACAAGGAACACACACACTCAGGAATCATCCTGTCTCTTACAAAATTATTATATCGACTGACTTCGTATTTCACTCGAGAACTTCTTGCATTGCAAATCTTCTGCATCCAATTTTCTGCCTGTTTTTTTTTTTTTTTTTTTTTTATTTTAACTGAAATATTTATAATGCAATGATCTGGTCATAATTCCTGTTCTAGAAATTGAATTTGTTTCATATTTCCTGCTCAAGAAATTGGTTAAAGATTTATATAAAATAACAATTCGGTGGTTCGCTTTTGGTTTAATACTGTAAAATATGCCATTTTGTTAAGCAAGGAAGTTAACTTTAAACATACATTAATAGTAAATTTATAATGTTAAAACCAATTCAAACTGAAATTAAGCAAGTCATTAATGAATAATGGTAAAAAAAATTAAAATTCCTTAGCAAAAAAAATGCCGGTTGGGAAAATGTTCAAATATTGACAATCAATTCAACACTCGATAAGGGGAGTAACTTTCGTATCTGCTGTGATTGAATGGTTATAATTAATTCAACATTGAAAGCATAAAGAGAAGTTTTCAAAAATAAATATATATTTAAATAGCAAGCTATGAAGTTTTTATTTCAACGGATTTTAAAAACATTTCAAAATTCACTCATTTTTTAAGAATTAACCTGTACATTGAAACCAAGTTAAAGATTTCTTACCATAAGATAATTTTAGAAATATTCCAACCACGTATCGCTATATATATATCTTCCAGTATGTAAAGGTAAAAACGGGTTATGCCTTGGATCGGAAAATTGTACAGAAAAAGTAAGTTTGTGTGTATTAGCACAAGTTACATGAGCAAAGGAAGAAGTATACAACGAGAGTTTAGAAGAGCAGTTTCCGTTGTAATACAGATAACATAATAAAAGTGCTGCACCAGTTATTGGACAAAGATATTGTAGAAAATCTGTGAGAGAGGGAGAGTTGATAAGACAAGGGCCCAGACTCTAACCTTTAAATGAAAATATCCGAGTGGAAATGCTAACATTATATGCGTACTCCATACAAGGGCGGATGACACTCCTGTCCAGAGCAAGCAATGGGAAGTGAGAGTCATTTTGAAGCACGTGCGCCAACCTGAGAGAGAGTGTGTGTATGTGTGTAGCTAGGTCGAGTAGATAGATGAAAGGGATTAATTACAGCGATATTAATAACTACCTTTTCTCTGAGCAAGCTATAAATTCCATAAACATAAGAGATCAGTCGTTCCAAGACATCCTCTTAGCATCAGCTATTATCTGTTAAGTGGGTTTGTTTTTGAAAATGAAAAACGTAATATAGGGTAATGTAATGTAGTAGTTAACTTACTAGTAGATAGATCATTAACAAAAAGTAGGAGAATAATACTGAATAGATTTGAACTCCGAGGAGTACCCCTATTAATAGATTTAAGAGACCAATGGTGACTTTCTAGAACGGCTGGTAAAGGAGGGCGTCCAGAAAAAAAATCAGCAAGAAAGTTAGATATCGAAAGATGGAAATTTAGAAATCAAACTTTGTGTCATGACAGATTTAAATTCAAATAATATGATCAGCCAATGCAAATAAAAAACCACTTCTGTGGGAATTTAAAGGAGGATATATATATATATATATATATATATATATATATATATATATATATATATATAATATTATATATATATGTATATATTTTTATGTATATATATATATATATATATAATATATATATTATATATATATATATATCTATATTAAACAAGTGGGAAGGTAAAGAATTACTGCCTTCTCCGGGATTGAACCATCGCGTGTTGCGATATGCGGATGATTTGGTTCTGTGTGGCGAATCTGAAGAGAGTTTGAGAGGATTGGTAGATAGATTTTGCAGGGTGTGTAAAAGGAGGGGCTTGAAAGTAAACGTAGATAAAGTAAGGTTATGGTTGTGAGTGAGGACACTCTTCAGTGTGAAGTTATGTTAGCTGATGAAGGCAGCTGGAAACCAAGTGTTGAGTTTAAATATTTAGGTATATGTTCGGTGACGCCCAGGGAACGGGACATGCAGATGTATAGGAAAGTTGTGAATCGGCCAGGAAGTGGCTAGTGCAATTAAATCGTTGGTGAATGTAAAGGGACTTAAGTCTTGAGTGCGCGGGTCTAACATAAGGGTATGTGTTACCTGTGTTATTGTATAGTAGTGAGACTATGGTCTGGAATAAGAAGTATAGATCTAAAGTTCAATGTGTTCAGATGGACAATCTTAGGGGTGTGCTAGGTGTGAGAAGAATTGATAAAATGAGGAATGAACTTATTAGAGAGTTGTGTGGTGTGAAGAAAGGGGTAAATGAGAGAATAAATGAAAGTATGTTGAGATGGTTTGGTCATATGGAAAGGATGAATGATAGTCGGTTGGTTAAGCGGATGTATAGTGGGAGTGTGTTGGGAACCACCGGCTGGGAGACGAAAGAAAAAGTGGATTGAAGTCAGTAAACGAATGTTTGAAGGAGAGAAATGTGAGTTGGTAGAGGCGAGAAGAAAGTGTATAACAGGAGTGAATGGCGGTGGATTGTGAGGGGGTATGGTTTGTGGCCCACCTGGGCCAATGGATGAACCCTTACAATTGACGATCTACCATAGTGGGGGTGGTTCATCGCTGTCCCATGAAGCTTTAGGGTGGATTTCTGGACTGCAATGAGTTCTCACTAATTAATGGTACTGAGGGGGCGGTAAGGGGCTGGGCTTTCTTTCGACTTATGTCAGTTCTCCTACTGCCTTTCTTTTCCGATGCTCGTCACGCAACCTTACTCCCTTTCTTGGGAAAATAGAAGGAAGATAAAGAAGAAAGAATAATAATAATTATTTTTATTTATTATATATATATTATATTATATATATATATATATATATATAATATATAATTATATATATATATATACTATATATAATATATATATATATAGTATATTAATATATTATCGTATATATATATATTATATATATATATATATATATATATATGATATATATAGTTTAGTGATTGGCAAAATTGATTTTGTATGTGAATTTTAAATGAATGAGGTCACAGAAGAATTTTACTTTCATCAGCGGGATTCGAACAACTGGAACTCAGCATTGCTGAGTTAACAGTTACCGGGCGCTTTATCCACTAAGCCATCCACGTCCCCTTTAAAGCACCCGGTTTTCTCATCCCATAATTGCTGAGTACTCAAAAGGCCTGGCCCCCATATTAAATGATCTTTTTGTTGACCAAATTTGGTGTGCCACCTAGTGCATTAAAATTTAAAGGCATTTCAGTTTTTAAGTTTTGTTGGTTATGTTGTCACTTGTCAATGTGTTCAGCAATTTAGCAAAGGTCATGTCACTCATGTGGGTTTCGAAAGTAACACCTGTCACCTAGTATAGTGGATATTTTTGAGTGTGGGATGTCTTTGCCACAGAGCTTCAGCTTAGGGCTCTTTTGCGACTCCCCTTTTGTCTGGAGTGAGCAATGTTACCGCACCATCTTCTTTTTCGAATGCGCTCCCGCACGGCGCGCACCGCACGGGAGCGTCTTCGACCACAGCGCACGCACCGCACCAAAATTTGCGCACCGCGCACCTGGCACCGCACCGATATAGGCTATATATATATATTATTTATATATATATATATATATATATAAATATATATATTATATATATATCTATATATATATATATATATATATATATATATATATATATATATATATATATATATATATATATATATATATATATATATATATATATATTTTATATATAAAAGACACAATTTATTATATTTTATATAAAAGGTTTTTAATACCCCTAATGGATATATATATATATATATTTTCAGTTATATATATTTATATATATATATATATTGTAACGAAATGAGCCACCATTCGTTATCGTCTTTGTTTGTTAACTTTTGTTTGTTTGTTTTATCTAGCCTTTACGCGAGGTCCCAGGAGTCTCTTTGGAGAAGGCTTATTCCTGACAACAGTAAATGAGAAAGAAAAGGATTCAAGTAACACAAAAGAGATGTAATTTTTGATATAATAAAGAAATACTCAATTATAGTTTATATCAATCCTATTATACCTATTACTAAATATAGTATATTAATCCTATTATACCCTAATACCAAAATATATACCTATAACCTATTGTACCCTATTACTAGAAATATATATATATCAAAATATGCTTTTATTTATGTACAATATTAAATTTTCCGGAAAATGTTCATACTACAATTTATTGTCAGAATTTTATACAATTTACGGAACGATACGCTCCTCAGCAACTTATCCAAATTGATCCGAAAGTTAGTTTCCTTGATCGGGAAATTCCTTTGGTAATCCTGCAGTACGTATTTATTCCTTACGAGCACCAGGAACAGCTCGTTATGCTACTGATCGATTCAGCCCCAACAGCACGATCCAAATTTGTTATTTCCAGATGAGTGATGGGTGAGACAAACGCGCCAGTCGTCACCGTCACGATGCCTCCCACACTTCCTGTTTAATTTAAGCCTAAAGGGGCTAACTCAGCTACACGATTGTCCTTTGGATTTGCCTCCGCAATCGGCACCTTAGCGACACGATTGTCCTTTGGATTTGCCTCCGCAATCGGCACCCCGATACTGGGGAAAATTAAACTTGTTTGCAGTTAAATAATTCCAAATCCTTTTACGTAACTGGAATTTCGTGACTTAGCAGTAATTTTCCTCGTCACAATTTCAGAACTTTTGCGAATATTTATTTCCTTAAATTTTGCTCACAAAACCTTCGATTTTTTTAACTCTTTCAAAAAGACAATCTATTTATTTTATAAAGTATTAACTAAGGCTATGAATTAGTTGGTTCGTCCTACATTACTCCCTTTCCAAGATTGGGAACCAATCTTAAAAAGAAAAAAAATAGCTCCACCACTCAAAAAGGAAAACAACCTTACCTAATTTCCAATGGAGGCTCGCCTTTCCTCCGCCCTTCTCTCATACTCCAATACTCTCCTTTGGACATTCGGTATATCTGGAGCTGGACCTCTAGATCTTGTCATTGGTACCTGGTACCCAATTTCTACTCCTTGTGGATCCACTCCCTGTTCCTCCGATTGGTCCTCTAAAATCATCCGTTCAGGGTCTTCACCCACTTCCCATAACTCCTCCTGAATTGACCTGGGGGTATAGAAAGGAACATTATTAGAATTAATATGATTACTTCGACTAATACTAAATACCTCAACTGGTTCCGGTGTTTCCTTCCTTGAAACCATGTCATCCTCTTCACTATCATTCGTTATGTCCCCTACAAGTGTATAACTGTCATCTGGAAATCTTAATGACTTCTCGACCCTTTGCAAATTAAGTTCCTCATCTGATTTAACCTCTGACTGCGCCGAGTCCAACCAATCCAATAAGTCGTTTGTACCAATAGGCGATGATGTCAGCTCTATCTCCGTTTGGGTCATTTTATCTATTGTTATGACTTCAGTTTGTGTGGCTATATCTTCCTTGTATTTAGGTTCTCCTATAGCTACCTCTACTAAATCCCAAATATCCTTTTTATTTTTTTCATGTTTCCTTTCCTTCGTTGATCTCCCAAGTTGTCCTCCATAAATTACATAAGTTTGTGTTGGTTCCTCCTCTTTCTCTTCTTCTTCAGTTTCTGTCTCCCATACTTGTTCTTCTCCTTGTTCATATGTTTCTTCTTCGATCCTAAAATAGTCAAGCAAATATTCCGGAGGGTCTGCCCAAACTTTTAAGTGTGCATAGTGAGTCCTCATTGTTTTTCCGTTTCCTTCAATGTCATATGTCATTCCACCTGCAATCACCTTGGTTATCACAAAAGGGCCCTCATTTGCTTAATTTTTTCTCCAAAGTCCTATCCACTGAGATGATTTTCCTTTTAACTTTCACCCCTACTGCGTATGGCAACCAGTTTGGATGACCCTCTTTCCACTTGTCCTGTTCCTTTCTTGAGATTGGTAATACCTTTCCTTTCTCATGTTTTTGAACCATTAGTTTCTCTGCCGGGGTCACTCCTAACTCTGCATGTTTTGTATTATTATATACCATTATTACTCGGGGTAAACAGTCATCCCATTCCTTATCCTTCGTTACCGTATTCTTGAGGAACTCCGCGAATGTCCGGTTGACCCTCTCCACTGCCCCGTTAGCCGCTGGTTTGTATGGACTGCTAAAGACATGTTCGATTCCGTAGGCCTGAAGCATTTCTTTAAATCTTGTGCTCCTAAATTCCACCTCCATTATCCGTCAATACCTTATATGGTGGTCGCAGAAATGTGGGAAGCATTTGTCCTTCAAAAGCCTCTGTTACACTCCTTGCAGATTTATCCTTTAACGCCTTCACTGCAGCCCATTTACTACAGTGATCTATAGCCACCAAACAAGCAATGTTTCCTTTTCTAGTTCTAGGCATGGCCATAACATCGACAGCTACTAATTCGAACGGATTTTGTACCTTAATCTTCCATATAGGTGGGAACACAACCTGATGGTCTATTTTATTCAGTTGGCAGGTTGGGCATGTTCGGCACACATCTTGAATGATTAACTGACCTCTGGGGTGCCAAACGTACCTTGAAACAAGATCTGTTAATTTTTCTCGTCCTATATGAGCTAAATTCCGATGTGTAACCACAGTAATGCTTACCATCTGTTGGAACCCTATAACAGCCCCAAATTGTTCATCTCTAATCCTTTTTACTAAGATGGCTCCATTCATTCGTAGATCCTTCCTATATCGATAGTATTCCTTCAGTAACATATCAGTTTTCCTGATCTCTTGATTATTTTCAATTTTCTTCTTTAGTGTCCTAATCACTTCAGAGTTATCTTGTAACCTTATTATTTCCTGGACTGTTATTAAGTCATTATCCTTATTCACTGTGAGGTTAAAAACATCAATGGTAAAGCCATCACTTACGTCATCGGCATCGTTCCCATGTGCGATTATTCCTTCTCCGAAGTCCAAAATTGCATCTGACTCCACCAAATAATTCATCCCTAGCAGCAAACAAGCTGGAATATGTTCATCCTGAACGACAACCAATGGTAGCACTATTTCCCGGCACCTTGTTTTTATTTTTATGGCCACTGCTGTTGTACACTCCACAATCCTTGTAGTTACTCCATTGAGAGTAATATCTACCTTCCATCTTTTCAGAATGTGTCCAAATTGGTTTAAGCCATCAACAACTCCTTCCTGTATCAAACTGATGACAGATCCTGTGTCCAGAAAAGCGCATCTGAATACTTCTCCGATAGAGACCTCCTGCCATGCCACTCCTTTTAACTTGTGGTTGCAGCTTAACCTAGACTGGTGCCCTCTTTCCTTCATTAATAAATTTATTCCTAATTCTTCTTTGGAAGATTGCTGCAATAAATTATTTCCTGATGTATCACTTCCTTCCGTATCTGAGTAATCTTCATTTTCTTTCTCTGGTGATGTCTCTAGTTCCTCAGTTATCCGTTCGTCAACTATTGTATTTTCTCCTTTTAGATCGAAGGTACCATCATCAGCTACTGGATTGAAGTGTGATCCTCCTAGCACCTGTATGTGTACATTTTTTAAGTTGTTACACTTCCTTGCCTTTGGTCCGATGTA
Source organism: Trachelipus rathkii (assembly GCA_015478945.1). Taxonomy (NCBI): domain Eukaryota; kingdom Metazoa; phylum Arthropoda; class Malacostraca; order Isopoda; family Trachelipodidae; genus Trachelipus; species Trachelipus rathkii. The sequence goes on along the minus strand of JABUQX010042380.1, from coordinate 26,794 downwards.
TGCCACTGAGCAACATATTCCATGATGCAACCAAATCTTTGTATTGAATTCATCACTGGCCACTAATAAAACTTCTGGTACTGGTTCCTTTCCTGGAGTTTTAATTGCTTTTAGTAATTTCAAGGCTTTTGGTCCCTTTTCCAACCCATACATTTTCCATTCACTAATCAGGATGTCCAATAAAAATTCCCTTAGCTCCTGGTGATTTTTCTGTTTCATTTTAGAATGTTCTTCATCAAGTATCTCCTTCAAACTCAAAAATAGTGAATCAGCACCGCCTGGTACCAATTTTATAACCTTTAAGCCTTTTGGTAGTGCTTCTGGATCCGTTATATCGATTTCCTCATCAGGTTTCCTTTGACACCTTGACCATGTGTCTGCGAACACATTATCTTTTCCGGGATAATAATGGATCTGGAAACTATATTCGCTCAAGTCATCCAGAACTCTGGCCAATTTACTATCCACTAGCTTCATCGTGTGTAAATATACCAATGGCCGATGGTCCGTGTACAAGATGAAGTCCTGACCTAGTAGAAAAGGCCGAAAACTTTTAATCCCCCACCGTATGGCTAGCAATTCCCTTTCTATTGTGGAAGCTTTCCGTTCACAAGCATTGAAGGAGTGTGAGTTATATGCAATTACTCTTCTACCACCTGTTTGTTCTTGGCACAAGCCCGCACCCATACCAAATCCACTGGCATCCACGTAAAGTTCCAACTTCCTACTACCTTCCGAGAAATCTGGAAATGCTAACTCTACTGATTCTGTTCAGTCCGTTTTTTCATTCCTCGAAAGCCTGAATCCTTTCAATTTGTTCCATTCAATTTTGTCTTCTTCTTTTTGCCTCCCGTTTAGTGCACTGAGAGGTTGCTTCCACTCCTGAACAACTTTTTTAAATTCCGTTGAAATTAATCCATTTCCTAAATATCGTCTTAACTCTCCCACATTAGTAGGTCTCTCCAACTTGTCCACTTGATCCATAAATTCCGGCAGTTTTTTGATCCCTGTCCTGCTGATGATGTGTCCTAGGAATTTAACTTCTTTCTGGACCCAGCTACATTTACTCACTTTTACCTTGACGTTCGTTTCGCAGAAGCGCTGTAAGACCTGTTCAATCAATCCTAAATGTTCTCTAAATTCTTGATATATATAAAAACATTCATCGATGTAAGACCACTACCTTGTCTTAAAGACTAACAACCTTTAGGATCCGCCTGCATCTCCCTCTGGAAATTCTTGCACGCCGTTTCTTTAGCCCAAAAACTCGCCTTTTAAACATGGTATGAGCCACCATGACTGTTGAAAATTTGCTGTAAAAATCTTGCCTTTTCTTCCTCTAACTGCATCTGGATAATATCACCTTTACTAAATCCAGGCTGGGTTTAAAGTATTGTACCCCTGACATCCATAGGACAGTCTTCAGTATATTGCTGGCCATTGGAACCTAATTCTGCCTCGGGTTACTTGGTTTAAAGCGTCGGATAGTCAATTCACAGACTTAAGTGTTCCGATCCTTTTTCCTAGACTGCACCACGCGAGAACTCCATTCTGCAGCACAAGGCTCTACGATGTCTTTTTTAAACATAACTCTTTTACTTGGTTTTCGATTTCATCATTAGTCTTCTGATTCGAACCTCCTGCCCGCTGTTAAAAGGTATAATATGCAACCTTATCTTGTTCATGGGGTCAATGGATGTCCCACTGATTGTCCGAATCCCACCTACCTAAATGCATATTCTCCCATTTGTTATAAACATCCGTGACTTCTCCCTTTGTTCTTTAGTTAGTTCATCCATGAAATTTATTTCCTTCTGTAGTTTTTCCTTCTCCATTCTTCTTCAATGACTCCTTGCTTCTCTATTTCCCGTACTGTTGTGTTCACTGTATAATCATTACTTTGGTATCGTCTCAGGTTATCTTCATCTACCACTAGATTAGCCATTCCTATTCTTTCACCTCTTCCCAGTTTTAATTTTCCTGGTATCAGTTTTTTTATCAGTATAGTTCCTTCTTTGTCTCTCCATTGCACCAATCCTGGCATTAATTTAAACCTTTTATTATATCCTCTTCGGGTATGGTCCCTTTCTTCAACTAATAACTCTTCAGGTTGTATGTCATAACGATTTCCATTTCTAGGTTTAATTTCTTGGGAATCCCATTTGGCCTTTATCGTGTTTGTGTTATCAAGGAAGTTTTTATACTAAGTAGGTTGTCTAATTCTTTTGTGAGATGAAGTTTATGTTTTAAAATATATGGCAGCGTATGTAAGTATTCTGTAATTTGATTGGATTATCATAGCTGTCTCTTAATCAATCTCACCACGATTCCGCGATTTCTAAGGAAACAAATATCGATCCATGGCCCCCAGGTTATTGTTCCTTCTTTCAGTCGTACTATACATACAACAGAAGATCTGATTAGGCCCATAATCAAATGTCATTTATGGTTACCTGTATGTAGCCGGTTTGTTTAGACATCCACATAACAAGTTTGGTCTCCCACACCTCTTTAACTTCATCGTCTTTTGTTGTTATACGTTTTGCATTTAATCTTAGAAATGGGTGTTCCCCAATTTACCAAATATTGGGGACCACTGTTCTAGATAAGTATTCATATAATAATATTCAATTTTATCATAAATCTCAACAATGGTGTTATATTAAGACCTTGCCTACGCTTGATCTTGGCTTCTTCCTCTGCGTGGTACACCCTGTTGTTGGTTTTATTATGCCCAACCCTTAATAGCTTATCTTAGTATCTTTGTGGCAACTCGATTGTCAGTACCTTCAGGCCTGTTTTCACTACAAAAATTCTTGCTCTGGTCCACACCCACACAACCTTGATTGACCGGGCTGGCTCCTGAAAAACTCATTATATGACTTCTGTGGATCGCTCCGACTTGTTCCCGGCAGTATGGACGGAGCGGATTCGTTTCCCGAAACTCGTTGCGTCTTTCTCTTCTTTTTCAAATTCCTCTATCTCTCCTCTTAAGGGACAAGCGTGTACTCTCCAGGAACCTTGTCTTCACACAAGAAACAGGCTCCTGTTCACAAGGTCTTCACTCATCCTCCTGCTCTTGTTCTACTTGTGTTCCTGTCTCTGACTTGCTTCCGTAGTTGTTTCCGAGACCACACTCCCTTGTCTGATGCTCATCAATACCGCTCTTAAAGCGACCATCCTCGTAAACTCCAACAATCTCGTTCATCTGTTCCATACTTTTGTAACACCGAATTATACTACTTTTGTGTTCCTCTCATGATTCATTATGTTCCTCTATTTCGTTTCTTGTTCTTGTACCTGAATCTCTCTGGTTACACCACTGGTTTCCATTATCGCACTTTGTCTGGCATCATGTTTTCCTAGTTGTCTATTCTCTCGTTCATTTTGTAGGTTTGCCATAATTGGGATTGCCTCTTCCCTCGACTCCTCCTCTTGTTATGTTGTTTTATTTTTGCATTCAGTTTATCCTATCCAATGGCCCAGATTTCAATAATGTCCTTCCAGCGGACGCTGAACACTTTCTTTTTTCACCGTTCCCATTTCTTATTGTTAAAGTCTCCGTAGCTATTCCTTTTGGCCAAGCAAGTCCAAAAACATTGTTTTTTTTAACACTTGCTTGTCCCATCTTCTTCCTTTGGTAGCTGTTATATGTGGTGTGCACCCCTGAGATGCAATTTCTGCTAACTTTTCATGTTCTCCGCATTCCTCCCATTCTCCAGAACTTCCTTCGCAAGAAAATCTAAATTTTTTCCTCTCTTTTGCTTCCTCTGCACCAACTTTTAACCTGGCTGTAATGGTATTATAATCTATTTTAGCCCTATAAATACTATAATACGTTCTCAAAACTGCCCTCCAAAAAATTTCTTAGCTCTACCACCCAACGTTCTTATCCCTTCCCTAATTGTGTCCTTTGCATACCTTTCAAATCTCTGAAAATGCTAATCCAAATTTCGTTACTTTTCGTGTTTATGTTTCTGTCGTTATATCGTTTATGTTTGGTTTACGCGCCTTTACATTACCCTACCTAAATGATTTCATAATTCTATCATTTCTCCTGCTAATATAATCATAAGTTCCTGCTGATCTGCTTGTCTGATGTTCACTCCTGATTTCTCTAGTTCTTAAACAGTTTCTTTCAACCACTTTTTCCTTCCCTGTCTGCTCCCACTTCGCTTCGGATTCTTTGTCTATCTGGTTGAAACTATTTCCACTGTGTACTTCCTGTCTGTCCTTCTTTTTCTGTTTTTCCTCATTCTTACGTTTTCTTTTTTACCTTTTATTTGTTCAGAGTCGGTTTGTCCTCAAATGGGCACTCATTTCCCTTTATCAATAGCCACTCTCGTCATTCATTATTAATACGTTTGCCTCTTTTTCACACTCCCTCTTCCTAACACTCTGTGCGTTGTTGCCAGTTTCCACTCTTTGAAAACGCCTGTGCCTCAATTCGGACCCTATTTTTTTGTTCTGCTATGGCAGCTTCTTTTACACTGTCTACAACAGTAACTTCTACTACTTCTTTCCTTGGTTCTCCTTCACCTCCTCGTCTGGTTTCCAAAGCCAGGACCACTTCTTTCAATACTGTCACCAATTGGTCCACATTCAGATTTTCCTCCTTTACTACGGCATCCTGAAATTGTTTTAACAAACCTACTGCACTTCGATCTTCTTTAGGTTCTTCAGTCCCTTCGGGGATTGACTTACCAGTCTTATCCATTTCCTTCCCACTCATAGGAAAAACAAAGTCAAAAATATATATACCCTACAAAAAAAAAAAATACCCTATATATATTTTATTTATAAGCGAGTGTAGGATATATAGCTATATATATATATATATATATATATATATATATATATATATAAAATATCCACAAAAGGAGAAAAAAGTTTAACTCAATATTATTTTTTTCTAAAAAAACAAGAAAAACTCAACCAATCTATATTATCAATTCTTTGATGGACTCAGAATTATTTTATATCCTTCCTTCTTCAAAAACAAAGCAAAAAAAAATGAAATAAATTATGCTTCTTTTCCTTCTTCCTTTATTTTTTCCTTAAAAAAAATCTCTCTCTCTGCTTCGTACTTATTCCTAAATACAGAAACAAGAACACAAGGGAAAGAAATATGGTTAGCAACAAACAAAAAAAAAAAAAAATATTTCCAAATATCAAATTCAAATGTGGCAACAAAGAAAAAAAAAATAAAATAAATAGAAAAAATAAATCTCTTTGTTACCTCGACTTACACCTTTCTCTCTTTATTTTTTTTATATCCCTTAAATCTTGTTGTCCTTTTTTTTTTTCCTCCTTTATTTTTTTTATATCCTTGCTATTTTCTTTTTTTTTTTTCTTTTCTCTTTTTTTTTTTTTATTCCTTCTTCCAAAGTCTAACGAGCCACCACTGTAACGAAATGAGCCACCATTCGTTATCGTCTTTGTTTGTTAACTTTTGTTTGTTTGTTTTATCTAGCCTTTACGCGAGGTCCCAGGATTCTCTTTGGAGAAGGCGTATCCTGACAAAAAACAGTAAATGAGGAAATAAAAGGATTCAAGTAACACAAAAGAGATGTAATTTTTGATATAATAAAGGAAATACTCAATTATTAGTTTATATTCAATCCTATTATACCTATTACTAAATATTAGTAATAACTACAAAGATTAAACTAAGAGTAGATTAGATATACGTATAAACCCTATTTAGAGGTATTACTAGAAATATTATATATCGAAAGATTCTATTATTTATGCTACAATATTAAATTTTCCGCAAATATGTTCATACTACAAATTTATTGTCGAAATTTATATACAATTTACGAAACGATACGCGTCTCCAGCAACCTTATCCAAATGGTGTGGTGGTCCGAATTAGTCCCTTTGATCGGGAAATTCCCTTTGGCAATTCCTGCATTACGTATTTATTCCTTACGAAACACCAGGAACAGCTACGTTTATCTACTGATCGATTCAGCCCCAACAGCACGATCCAAATTTGTTATTTCCAGATGAGTGATGGGTGAGACAAAACGCGCCAGTCGTCACCGTCACGATGCCTCCCACACGTGTCCTGATTTAATTTAAGCTAAAGGGGCAACTCAGCTACCACACCCCCCCGGATGTTTTCCCCTTTTTGGATTGCTCCCGCAATCACAACCTTTAGCGACCGAATTGTTCCTGTGATATTTGCCTCCGCAATCGGCACCTGAAAATGACAATATAAATTTATATCATACCATCATCATTTCCCTAAATCAAATTAGTAACAACAAATTAATTCACCTAGTACGTTAATAAATAATAATAAATAATAATAATAATTAATAATAATAATATAATAATAAATAATAATATAATAAAATTAATAATTAATAATAATTAATTAAATAATATAATGATTTAGAATAATAGATACATTTATTAGACAAGTGCTTGATTAAAATAAGAGCAACACCCTGAGATGTACACACTTTTTGCGGCGCCTCACACCCTATTACTCTAACAAAGCATACCGGTAAAGACAAATAATAAAAATAAATAATTGATTTGATGTTTTAATAATAATAATAATTAAAATAATAATAAATAATAATATAATAATAATAATAATAATAAATAATAAATAATAATAATATAAATTATAAAATTAATCCGCATATTTAAAATAGTACACCAAATTTATTAGGTGATTTCCTCACACTTCCCAATTCACATATCTTAACCTTTCGTCTGTGTGTCTTGTTAGTTTAAAAATCCTTTGTGCGTTATAAATTTCCCATACCTACACGGCC
>JABUQX010042380.1:0-15000 GCA_015478945.1 Trachelipus rathkii | reverse complement strand
GAGCTAATAACTTTAGATTGTAGATAATATATACTAATTATTATAAGGTAGATTAAGTAAGGTATACTTGATCAAAAATACAAGAAGCGCTATAATAATATGTAACCATAGTAAGAGCTTAATGGTGAGAAAAGGGTAGATTAGATATAACTAGCATAACAGTAAAAGGATTATGGTAGTATTCAACTGTGCTAGTATAAAGTAAGAGCAGATAGGAATCAATATGAGATAGTATAATAGTAGTTATTTATAGATAATTAAGTAGTATAAGTAAGTATCATGGTAGAAGAATAGCCCTGAGGGTATATGAATATATGCTGAGGCCAGGTATATATGGGTACAAACTATGGGTATAATAATAGTAAAATATATATAATAACTATATATAATATAGAAAAATATATATATAATCAGAAAATATAATAAAAGTAATGATAAAGAATAAAATTATAATTATATAAAAATATTAAAAATAATGAAGAAATAAAAAATAATAAAAAGGATATGAAAAAGTAATATTAATAAATTAGAAGTGAGGAGAGATAAGTTATTAGATATATATTAATATAAATTAAATAAAATATAGATAATATATATAATATATATAATTATATAGTAATATAAATATATATATATAGATATTAATTATATAATATTATTTATAATATATAATATATATATTTAATAAAGAGTATAAGAGATAATAATAATAATAAGATATATAATAGATAATAATAATATATAATATAAGATAGTTAGAGAATAGTAGATAATTATAATAAGATAGAATCAATGAAGATATAGATAAAATAGATAATTTAGATAAACGGAAATACAATTATTTCAGGTAATACTAAGATTAGGTACAGTAGAGAATGATATATAGAGATATAATTAAGTATATAGGATATAAAATATTATATGAAACAGTAGAGTAATAAATAAAAGAGAAGATTAATAACGATAAAACGGTAAATATAATAAGCGCTGATATAGGAGAAAATATTTCTAAATAAACATAGTAAACCGTGAGTCAAGCTGAAACAGGCAGCATACAATAAGACTAAAAGCAAAGTAATAGTAGAGAGAGGAACTAATTAGAGAGTGTACTAAATATGTCGTATACAAAGCACCAACACTAATATAATCAATTAAGACAAAAGACACATACAGCAGTAGATAATAATGCTAAAAAAGCTATATATATATAAATATATTAATAATAATAATATATATATATTATATATATATATATATATATATATAATAATTATATATAAATATCACTCACTCTACATATATTATCACTACCACTCACCACCTATATATATATATATAATATATATATTAATATATATATATTATAATAGATATATATATATATATATATAGTAATAATAAGGTACTCGGAAAGTATTGAGAGCTATGATGTAGTTCATAAGAAGCAGCTAAGTGATACCAACAGCTACCAACTCAAGTAATTCACTAAGACAAATAATGAGGAAGTATCCAAGATTACTATAATAATATAAGCATAGATGAGCATAGAAGTCTGGCATGCTGCTCATTAGTACGTAAACAGAGAAGATACTCATGTAATACTGATGAGCGATAGTTATCCTACCAAGATATCATAAAGAAGGAATACGTATTGATAAGTAGTATGGAAGAGACGACGGTATCACTCAACGGATAGCACATTAATAAGTGTGAAAATGTAATTATTAGATAGGATGAAAGAACTATAAACAAGCAGGTAAAATAAAAAATATCTAATACGATCAATGAAGAATATATTAGACGTTATAATAACATTAGGTGTATCAAGATAATGGATCATTATCATAGCTACGACAATTATCAACCTCGCGCCCGTAGTACGACCGGTTGAAGTAAAAATTTATCTTTTATAGCTACGTTGATGACAATTATCTCACTGAGATAGGTATAAAGCATAAAGAATAATAAAAGATACAACGAAGCACAAAGATTATCAAAAGTAGATTATAATACGATATGCAGATCTAACATATTAGTAAAAATACATTGCCCTAAATGTATGGGGCGTTAAAATACCAATGTCACCTAAATAAATATATAAAAAAATATATAAATATTATAATAATATTAGTAATAAATAAGATTATAATAATATATTATTAATATAAAGAAAGAGAAGTAAGATGATAATAGATTATAAATATATAATATTAATTAACAGAATAATAGATTAATATTTAAATAATAGAAGATAATATAAAGTAAATATTAATAAGAGATATATAAATGATATATAGATAGATAAGAGAAAATATATAATATAATATTATAGAAAATTGTATATAATTAAATATAATTAGAATATAGTATGGGGGGAGAGTAGGGGTCAGAATAAATATAGGTATAATAATATATAATAAAATCAATTAAAATAAAATAAAAATAATAGATAGACATAAGATATAAGTAATAGAATAAATAAACTATAATATATAATTAATTATAGATAAGAATATATATTATATTGTATATAATATAATATATATATACTAATAGAAAATAAGGTGAGAAGGTAATATATATATATAATAAATAATATAGATAATAATAAATAATAATATATATAATATAGATATATATATAGAAGAGGAAAAGAAATATAAATATATAATTAATATATATATAGAGAATATAATATATATATATATTAATAGATATAGAGATAAAGATTATAGAGAATAAGATAGGTCAGTTACTAACGTTTTATTATTACCAAAGAAGAAATAATAATAATATTAATATATAAGAAATAGAAATATATATATAAGTGAATATAATATATATGAATAAAGAGTATAAATATAATAGAGATATTAATATATATATATATATATAATATATTATATAAAATATATAATAAAAGAAATAATAATAATATGAATAGTAGAAAATAGATAATTATATATAAGTGAATTAGAGATAATAGTATATATATATAAAAGAGTATTAGAATTATAATATATAGATATATTAAATATATGAATGAATGATAATGAATAGATAATCTTTTTATTTCTAGTGATTGATAAATACTGTTAACATAAGAACAGTACGGGAATTTATTATATTTATTAATTTATTAGCATAGTTGAATTATATTAAAAGAAAGTGTTCGAAGTAGTCATAATAAATACCAATTGCATACTAAAAAGTAAGCTATTGACGACGTTGCAGTGAGATAAAGTTTAAGCACACCGAAGTAAATGTCATTACTGAAATAGGATCTTGATGACACACACTAAAAGTAGTCAAAGTTAAAGAGAGAAATCAATAAATTTAAATATTGTATATAAATAGAAAAGGTGTATAAATGAGAAATAATAAGAGAGCTTTTTTAAGGTCTGCACCACAAATACATATGATATGCTAATGAGAGGGATTAAGCGATGAAACAAGCCAAACTTTTGTAAAATGGGACAACTTCCGAATAAATGGTATTCGAATATGCATTGATCAAAGTCAGAAAGGATTAAAGAAGAAAAATGAGCGTTAAAGGTAAACATAGTGAAAGAAGCGAAATAATAAGAAAAACGAAATATATAGGTAATAAATGACGTTTATGACTAATGAAAATTAAGAGATCGTATATAACCCATAAACTGATTAGAGATAGGTAATTATGGGCTAGAATGACCGTCAAATACAAATAAGGATAAGCAACAGAGAACAAGACGATGGGAAAGGGTAATTGAGGTATTAAGAAAAGTAAAATAAGCAAAGAGAGAATGTATACATGATTATAAGCGTGATGCTAATAGAAACTTATCTAGGGAGCAAAACGAAAGCCGATATATGATGAGAGAATAGGCAAAAAGTAGACGGATAGTAAATAGGAGTAAATGTGTGGTAAGGAAAATGAAACTACGAGAGCAAGGGAAGTGAATTAGGATAAGGGAGGAGGTCTAGGGGTACAAGGAATAATCACGGAATACTCTAAAGGACTAAAGTTAGTAAGTACCGAGTAGGAGTATATAATGTAGGCACAGAAATAGACGAGGAATACTAATACCTAGTAGACAACAGGGGCAGATACTCAAGCTATATATAGGTTTGGATTGAAGAAGATATAGAGAGAAAAAGTTACGTGTACCAAGATTACGAGGAAGAAAAGCAAAAATATAAAGATATACAGTAAAACCATGAAAGATGTAATTAAGGATAAAATGTAATATATATATAGGTATTGTAGAACATTACATTAAAATAATAACACTCAGGGAACCGAAAAAAAAAGGATAAGCAGATAAAAATTGAGGGCCATGATAATGTTAGGAAATAAAAAATACATCATAATAAAGTAGGTATTAAAATTGTAGATACTATGCCACTCATATAGTTACTACTATATACAAATATATATATATATATATATTATATAATAAATAGTATATATTATAAATATATATATATATAGTATATTATATATATATATATATAGGCATGAAAGTATATACGTATATATATATAGTTATATATAGATCAGTAAGCGGCTCGATTCCCTCGTGAACCGAAAACATTGGGAGGCACTTCAAAATAATTAAAATATTGTGTGATATATATTTATATATATATATTAGATATATATTATATAATATATATATATATAGATATTATTATATTATATATATATATATATTATTATATATATATTATTATTATTTATATATATATATATACGAATTATATATATATACATATATATATAATAATGAAATATATATATATTATATAATATAATATACATATATTATATATATAATTATATAATAATATATATTATATATATATATAATATTATAATAATATAATTATATAATATAATATTGTAAATATATATATAATTATATATATAATATATATATAAATATATATATATATATATATATATTATATATATATATAGTATATAATATATAATATAGTATTATATATATATCCTTATATATTATATATATATATATATATATATATATATAATATATAGTACATATAATATATATATATATATAAGTAATTATATATTATCATTATTATATATATATATATTATATAGTTATATATATATATTACATATATATGTGATATAGTATTATAATAGTAAATATATAATAATATTATATATATATAAATATAATATATATATATATAACATATATATATATATATATATATATATAGTATATATATATATGGAAAGATGACATACAAATGTATGATAAATCTCACCAACTCATACTACTTGACAAGGAAGATACTATTTTGCTTTCCTTTTCTTCTGGCGAACTTCTTATTATAATATTTTCATATTATGATGGCACATGATTTTATAACTTAATTAAAAGTTCTGTTTCTATGAAAGTAAAGCCAAATATATACTATATATATTATATATGTATATTTATATAGTATATAAGTTATAGTCGTTCACATATGAACTCACACAATATACGAATACACATTAAGGCCGCGTATACATATCAATAACTCACCGAGGTAGCTAGGTACTGAAGTAAGCAATAGGACACCACTACTCATACAATCGCTATTAAACAAGATAAATATAATACGGAGAAATGATATAAAATAATAATATACTAATAATATATTACTATATATAATATATAAGAGAAGATAATATATATATAATATAAAATAGAAGATACTAATATTAACAAATAATAAGATAAGTATTATATAGATATATATTAATAATATATATATAATAATTAAATCATATAGGAACAGAGATAAGATATATATTCAATATATGAGATGAAATTAATAGCTACATTATAATTAAGTTACTATAATATAGATTCCTAGCTCCCATCCATCATAATTAACAAATATCATTCTACGTATAGTGAGCACCTACCAACCACTATCTGCACAGCTTACCTTAATATTATATATAATATTCTAAGGAAAGCAATAGTTAATTCATCTCATAGTTTAATAATATAGTACTATAGAATAATAACTAGAGAACACTCCGCTGTCCTCCCCCGATAGGGGTATATGAAGAATTTGAGCAATCTATAAATAAATAATAAAATAAATAATAAATAATTGTATATACGATAGGTATAAATGAAGTAACCAAAAATATAAAAACTTATATACAATAATAAAGATATAAATATATATTAATATAAAAATATAATCATAATTGTATATAAAACTGATCGAATACGTTAAAGTTTACACTGGATAGCGATTATTATATTATCGAATGCATAATAATCATATTATATATATAATAATATATAAAGATATATAATAATATGAAAGATTATAAATAGATATCATGAGATAAATGAAGACTACAAAATAGTGATGTAAAGATTAATCACACAAGATCTCATAACTAACTTATGAAAAGATAACTTATTTTCTTCCTTTTACTATCTGAATGAGATAAAAATGATTTAAATAAACTATAATTTAAAGAAAGCTATGTTTACTCAATCGGAAAAAGCTAAACGCCCACGCAAGTGTGACAGGTCCCTCGCACAGACTCATCGTGGACTTCGGAGCGAACTGTATCATCTAGATCTAACGCCACAAATAGAGCACAAGAACGAGAACACACGAAAAAATCCCTGTTAACAGAACGTGTGGCCGTCTCGTTTGGCTGGCACCCATCGTGGTTCTAGCGCACGCAGAACAACAGACAACCATACAACAAGTCAATCATCAAAACACATTCACCGGAAAAAACCCCTCATCCTTCCTCGTACGACTCAAAGACTTCACTGAACCGGATGGTATATCCAGGAGAACACCATTTGACCAACCTCCGTCCTTGTTCCGAGCCACAAGCAGAAGACTCACGATGACGATCTGCAATCTCAGATCATAAAGATCAGACGGCTCAAAAAATGCAAACTCATGACACGCACCAAAGAATAGCTCATTGAATGGATATGCAAAAGAAAACATCACACCAATTGATGCCTCCCTTCATAGTTGAAAAGTTCACACGGGCACTCTACTCAAAGCAAACCTTGCTTTTATGGCAAAGCTTGAAAGCATATTCCCTGATGATAGAGTCGGGAAGAATTCCAATCTTAACTGCTCAGGAACTATTATGAAGGACCAAGGCACCTATCATACATATATAGCTAGGAACCACTTCAATGATCCCGCCTCCATATATCGCAACATATAGATCACATTCATTCAATCTCATTTCATAAGCGCTTTACTACAATATACTAACATGTTGGACATCATCACAACATCATCTCTCTCGTCTCCGTGGAGAGTATCCAAACAAATTAGCAAAGATATATCTTCAAATCTGGAATACTGATGAAATATACCGCGGCAGACAAAAGAACATTAATTTCATCCCTAAAGCATCTCGCACGTTTTCTATTCACCAGAATATATTTATATAGCGCATACCAAGCACTGGAATTCTTAAATTTTACTCCACATATTCTTGAACACTCACGCTATAGCTGCTTCACACTAATAGGATTATCCGTCCTGATTTTATGTCACCACTCTCCAAATTCAATCATTTACCTGTAATATTCATTCTGCACCAGAAAAAGTGTGTCAGTATACTAACTTCTGTTTTTAATCACACACAAGCTACACTCTCTTTGAATAATACACAAAACAAAATAAAATACACAACCAAGCACTAACTTCTACCGGACCATACATATCCTATTTTGTTAAATAACCAACAAATACTCCGCTTGCCCTATGCACAACATATAGTTTTGCGACCACCAGCACCCATTTCATTTAAGCTCACTTACTAAACACTCTCAACTTGAATCTCTGAATCCCTTTCAGACAACGCGACAAGAGCACCTGTATCTACAGAATACATGTTATTGTGTCTAGAGAAATTCCATCTGTAAGTAACAACTGTTATCCACACCAATGTATGGGCTATTCAGCCATTTTCACACACACTCTTATCTAAAGAATATGCGAGGATCTCTATATTTGAGCTCATGCAGAAATATCGAGCTCGAAAACAAAACAACCCGCGGCTATATTTCTCCACTCTCGCCATAATGTAAACACAGCTACGCCACAATGACAAAGCGTCCACACAATCAACAGGTTCAACAAGTCCTTAAATACTATAACACGGACAAAAAAAACTTAGTAGCTGTCCAACAATACAATGAACTTTAGCGCGCATCGAGCACAACACACAATTCGCTGAGTCTGACACAGTAAGCTTAATGCGGACAGTGGATGAGGATATAAACGAAATATTGTGCATTGAAACATCCAATTTCAATATACTCAGAATGAACCAGTAAACGCATAGCCCCATTCATAAAGTGGAATTGAGCAATAAGTTTCTTCACAGACAGATCAAATAGATTCTAAGAATAATTAATTATAAGTTACTCTCACTAAAACAGTGATGCGCTACAGTGTTTATTATACCCAACCAATCAAAAGAAAAAACAAAACTATGACTTTCTTTTTATGAAAATCCAATTCATCAACGAATCTGTAAATAAAACTGACATTATTTCGTTCTCAGTATAGAGAGAGATAATACAGTGTGTCAGTTTGACTTCAATCTTAATAACGTATGAATTGAAAAAAGGATAAGGAAAAACATTTAATAAATACCTGTTTGATACTAACATAATCTGAATTTAAATTTCACTTGAGCAAAGTGACACATCAAAATGAAATACCAGTATTGAATTATTCTTGAACCAAAACTACAGTAAAAAACACCCCCACATTTTATGACCCAAATGAGTAGGAATCTCATTCAGTAGAGATAATAGTCACGTTCTAAATGATTAACAAACACCTATCTTATGAAGTCACTTGACGTATGGAAAGGAAATTTGACACTTGTACATAAAGACCACGAAAATGACAAGTCCTTATGTACTTGTAACCTTAAAATAATGCACAGTTTATATACGAATCAAAAATATTACATTAAGTCATCTAATATTTTTTTATGATATCCACTCTCTGGCGATTTAGTACTCCTCTTGCTCTATTTCTTACTATATGCCTGTTCATTACCGTTACAAATCCAAAACTACATGCTCCAAAAAGTCCAGTAATTTTTAAGTTATTAGCGAGCATAATGATTGCAACCTCCAAGTGAATTAATAGATTGAATATTCTTATTATGAAACCCCGCTAGTCCTATTTATAACAAGGCTTTTCATTGATAAAACGAGATACCTTTATACTAATTCGAAATCCTTGCATCCACACCAACAGATTTTTTTGCGACTAAAGTAAAAATAAAACAAGCCAGCAATTATATATAACCACTTTTTTCAGACGCTTATATACCACACAGACCCACTAAAACGGTCCAGAACCAACACTCTACTTTAAAACATTCTGTTTCTTGATATGTTTTACTATTTTAATGGAATATTGTAAATTATGGGAAGTACTGGACTTATAGCAGTATTAAAAGGGAATATGATGTTATTTTCTTACAATTCTACATACGTCTGAGGCAATAACGAAATGAGATTAATATAATAAAAACCATATGTCTATTTATCTTATTCCAACTATCCATTTTATTTCAAATTTGCACAAACGAAAATTATAACCAACCGCCGCCACAAGACACATCGTAGTGAGTATTATTTAAACTATACTGAAGTGAATCACTACTCGCTCTCAAGCTAATTACGATATAGATCAAACATATGAAATACACAGAATAACAGATGACCAAATTAGTAAATATATACGGCACATTCAAGAAGACTGAATCACACAAAGTTTTTAGAATACCAAAATATATAGAAGACCAAGATTACAAATAACCAAATTAATAAAAAAGAATAAAATAAAGCATAAAATATAGATTAAATAACCAAAATAAAAACGGGATAAATAATAATATAAAATTTGTTTGAGAAGAGGGCTTCCATCACGGACCCGAGCATAACATCAGACCGAATAATCGCACCCGGCAGAATGAGCGACGGTATCATATCTCAGAGAACAAACGCTAATACATATACACGATCACAAATAACGTCAAACATCTCTCTCTCTCTCATCTCATATAACATCAAATCTGGCAAATCACAAAAAAAAAAATACACAAACAACGTATATATGATAATCACGAATATATAATCGTACAATAGCCACATATAAAGGTGAGAAAGAAGCAGAAAAGTTAATTGATTAATAGTTTTAGGCGGGAAAAATATATAGGTAAGGCAAAATAAAAAAAAATAATAGAAAGAAATAAATAAGAGTGAATCATTACAATATAGGATTATATATATAAGGACCCAAGTACAATAATTATTATAACAACCAAACCGTGTCAAAAACTACATTTATGAAAGTACTATAAAAGGTAAAAAATAACATAAAGACAAAAAACTCAATAAGAAGACATAAATAAATAACAAAAAGCCCGACCCTTACGCATAGATATAGCATTATAAAAATACAATGCAGTTATATGTACTATCATGAAGACTAGCTGGAATATGATAACGAAGCGAAGATTAGAGCACCTTGAAGTCATAAAAGCCAAGATAGGGAAAATAGTCAATTTAATATTAGAATTATATATAGGATGATAAAAAAAAATAGTGATTTACAACGTAACATCAACTAACCCGGTACCAGTCTATCAAATATGATTACATGGAATACATAGAATCGTAAATCTCAAATTGTAGCCAATAAGTAAATGACATAGATAACAGTAACAAGTGATAAGAGAATTAATCTAATTACAGTAGTAAAGAATATAATAATAATAAATATAAACCTATTAAGTAAAAATAAAGAAATAAATGAAAAATTAAAAAAAAAAGAAGAAAAAAAAAAGAAGATTAAATAAAAAGTTTATATTATACGAAAGGTCCTATCTTTAATATTAAATTATATATAAGATATAATTGTTTTTTATCTAACCACTATATTAAAAAAAAATAATTAGTATATCACTTATTTATGTTCACATATTTATTTAAGACAAAGCAAGGGGCAATCTCAACTTTAATGAGATATATAAAAAAATAAAGAAAAAGAAGTGCCAAGTTTTGAGGAGAATTTATTTTAAAATAAACAATTCAGAAGAGGCTTCTTTAGAAAAAGCCTCAGATCGACCAAAACAGAATAAAGTTTCTTTACTTTGCCATGACCATCTACCGGTGTTTATTGTAATGTTAAACATTATATTATTAAGCTCTCTAGGAGTCACCAAATTACTAAACTATTACTCTACAGTCAATATATTACATAGGAAAAAATAATTAGATCAAAAAAGTAGAGTGAAAAAGAAAAAAATAAAATAAATAATTAAAA
Source organism: Trachelipus rathkii (assembly GCA_015478945.1). Classification (NCBI taxonomy): domain Eukaryota; kingdom Metazoa; phylum Arthropoda; class Malacostraca; order Isopoda; family Trachelipodidae; genus Trachelipus; species Trachelipus rathkii. Next base: position 3,630 of record JABUQX010042380.1, on the reverse strand, counting down.
TAATAAGAAAATTAAGAGACAGATACCAAATTAGTTTAAAAAATCAGATTTTGTTCTCCGATATTATTTTAATAGTTAAAATGAGAAATGAGTAAGAATATTTAGATATGTTATTTAATCACAATAAGTTGCTTTTATTACTTAATTTATTTTATTTTTTAAGAGTAGAGGCCCAGGCCATCCTGTAGCTATCCTCACACTAGTTAAAGCGGAACGAGAAAATATAATTATATGAGAATATAAATAATATATATATAATATAAATAATACAAGAAAATTATAGTAAAAATTATATATATTAGACCAAAAAAAAAAGGGATCAATAGCTTCGGTTGGAATAAAACTGCCTGAATTCGTAACTTGTCCTACGACGTCATTGGCCTACTTAAGTATACTATATAAAATCAAAAATAACAATAATCTCACATGATAATAAAAATTAACTCGAAAATAAGCATAAAAGGTAAAAAAATAAAAAATAAAACGTCAGAAGAAGCAAGACGAAGAAGACACCAAGTGGAGTAAAAATATAAATAAACAGGTCATAAAAAACTTAGGTAAATAAAGTTTTAGATCAGAAATAAAACAGATAAAAAAGACAAAAAGAAATAAATACCAAATAGAATAAGAGAGTAAAAAGTGAAAAATAAGAATAATGAACAATAGAATAGTAGGATAATTTAAACAATAAGATATACAGAACTAATAAAACTATATATATGAGAAGAAATCAGAAAAAAAAAAAATATTAGCAACATACGAAATGTATGAGACATAGTGATTTAGTATCTAGATGCCGACGCCACATGCATAATAACCGGCCACGAGTACATAGCACCTATAGCTAGGTATATACTATACTGAGGTAGTATATATAGCATTGACAGACCATGGTGAATGGATAGATAATAATAAACACTAAACGCATCATACTCACATAGTTACAATATACAATAGGTAGCTCACTAGATAAATTAGCATAAATAAAGGACCAGCGACAAACTCAAACTTTACCAGTCGAAAATATGCCCAAAAATAACACTTATAAACTCGTTAAGCAAAATCTAGTTGTTATTACACAGAGAAATATGGTCGAAAAATATGCCAGCTTTATACTATAGGTATTATTATTTAACAAATAACTTATTCTGAATATTGATGGTCACTTCAAGTGCGAAGGAGTAAAATATCACATTAAATTCTCTGGAACCTTAGATCAGACTCTAATCAGGAGATCAGATGTTATTACTAAATTGTTAGAAACCTATTGACAGCTGCTACTCTAGAGATGCACTAAACACGACACCCTCGTCCCAAAAACCGTTGGAGAAAATCTGCCGAGAATTGTCACGAGTCCGATGCCCTATTAGAGCCATCTTAGGAGAGAAATTATAGATTTCTAACAACCACCAGACGATCCCGAAAGGTAACAAGTACCGACAATGATACTATGATCCAAAATATTAAGGAGCCAAAGAGCGATACAAAACTTAGATCGACGACTATGGTTATACACCACGAATAAGCTTAGAGGCCCAGTGTACACAGCCCCTTTAGGTTCCAAATTCCTACATCCAAGGACTGGTCATAAAATCCACATGGATAAACAGCATAAAAATATTCCGACACGAGTCACGAAAGTACCACTACGGCCTTCGTAGATGCAAGCTTGGATTAGGCTGATGTTAACAGCAAGACCATGACTCTAAAGAGGCTGACTGTAATCGAGTATTTGGAACTCTTACAAACCTATTTGACAAGACACTTCATAATAGGTTAACGCCGATAGACGTAATAGTTAAGAGACAGATTAACTTGAAGAAACGAACGTCAGCACTAAAAGGAGCATAGAACATATCTTTCAAGCGAGTTACCGGATATATGAAACTAGAAAAGAACGATCGCTGTTTAATGTGACCCAAATTTATCGTCATCCAGGGGTCACGTTTATGATAAAATAATGACAATTGCGACCAACTGTTGATCACAAATAATATGATAGACACAAGTGAATCCGGAATTGAGCACATGATATAAATCAAACTAATTTATCTGATGACCAAATAACACGTGATATATCCGGGATAGGTATAGCATTGAAATGCAGCCGACGACGACCACGCTACATCAGATCAGAGTGGTAAGAACTATAAAGTAACATGACCGGCTAGGACTACATATAGGCAATTGTATTATTAAAAATACTTTAGGTACATACATACCATAAAATATGACTGTCATCCCATGAATATTATATACAGTGAGGAAAAACAACAAAAAAAAAACAACACGCTAGAATATACTACATGAGCGTTTCTACAGATACGCCCGAATTTTAGTCGTCTCCAGCCAACCACTACAAACAGAACATAAGATTGCCTCGTCGTCAGCAAGAAACAGGAAAGGCTCAAACCTCGTAACATCCCCTTGAGACAACACGAAAGAGAGTGAGAGCAGCTCATATAAGCAACAACAAAATAACGAACCAAGACATCAATATACAGAAAAGCAAACGGAATCAACAACACTGTCAACTGCGTATCGGTCGTTCGTACCAAAAGTTACAGAGGGACGAAACGTAACTTTACACTCAACGCTGATGTGAACACCGAGAAACACAGAGAGATCAATCTGGCGAGCAGCTATCTTATACACATACACAGAGATGACGAGAAGCAAATATATTGATATGCATCATCACGCATTTATGTGTAATGTGAAGTTCTAAACAAAAGAGGCAAGAACTTGTAAAAAGCTAGAACGCTTTATATAATACGCTATAACAATCCGTTCCTTCTATTCAGATACTACAGTGTGAAAATATAAAAAAACTTATATATATAATTAGTATTATACCACAAATACATTAAACACCTCACGGATACAGCTACTAGTATACAACTAATAAGACTATTAAAGCAAACGTAAATAAGCGGGCAAAAGCATACAAAGTGTAGCTACATATACTAACTAGGGTGTTATATAAGCTGAGTGAAAATGAAATAATCAATCAAATATAACGTAACTTAACAGTTAGACACTATAATCTCTGATACTATGTCAGGGGTGATTTAGTTTATTTTATTCTATTCATAAACGACTTAAAATCGAATTTTAATGCTTTATTCTTGCTTTCAGAAACTTTGAACGACTCCAAAAATCCATATAACTCCTTGGTACTCTAGGATTGTAGAAACTAGTAGGAATTATCTAAGATAAGTAGGTTTTGTTAGTTCTTTATTTGATTAAAAGACCTTCTTACTACGTCAGAACAAAATTCATTAAAAACTCATGAAGTACCTACTATAATGTACAACTATTTAATTTTTTCTCGAAATACTAAATAATTGATTGGCCACATGATTGTTCTATTTGTTGTTGTCAGGCTGTTATCTACAATTTAAGGAAATGGAGAAAAGAATCAACACACGATCACCAACGAATCCACAAATTTATAACACTCTCTATCTCTGCACGTAAAATTCCCGTCGAAATTATAGAGAGGAAGAAGATCCAAGATACATTAAGAACTTATAAGAAAACCATTCAAGGTGAGAGCTGTTTAGTAACAAAATCCCTATTCTCTAAACTTCTCAGGTTTTCATACGTAAGTCTGTATCCTTTTGTTTT